>VOPJ01012940.1:0-15631 GCA_014673585.1 Semibalanus balanoides | reverse complement strand
CACTGGGCCCAAATAATTGATCTACAAAGGACGCTTGACAAGCTCCCTAAACCAGGCAACGTTTCTGATGAGAATTCAAACAAACATATCATCATGGGACACTGGAACCAAATAAACGCTCTACATAGGACACTTCATAAGCGCCCTAAACCAAGCAACAATTATTCTCAGAATACAGCGAATATATCATCATCGGACACTGGGCCCAAATAAACTTTCTACAAAGGACACTTCATAATCTTCCTAAACCAGGCGACGAATTTTCTCAGATTGCACCACGAAGTATAATCATCATTGTAACACTGGAGCCAAATAAACGGTCTTACAAAGAACAGGTCTTCAAAGGATTCCAAAACCAGGCGACGATTCTTCTCAGGATGCAGCTTATTATACCATCATGGGACACTGGGCCCAAATAAACGGTCTACAAAGGACGGTTCATAAGATCCGAAAACCAGGCGACGATTCTTCTCAGCATGTAGCAAAGGCAATATCATCATAGGAAACTAGGCCCAAATTAAACCCTATAAAAAGGACGGTTTATAAGACCCAAAAACCAGGCGACAATTCTTCTTAAGAATATAGCAAATATATTATCATAGGACACTAGGCCCAAAGAAACACGGTCTACAGAGGACGCTTTCATAAGATCGGAAAACACGGACTACGATTATTTTCCGACATCAACGAATATATCATCATTGGACAATTGCAACTCTCTACAAAGGACGCTTCATAAGATCCAAAAACCAGGCGACGATTCTTCTCAAAGACTACAACGAATATATAATCATGAGCCACTGGAATCAAATATACGGTCTAAAAAGGGACACTAGGACATAAGGATTCCGAACACCAGGCGACGATTCTTCTCAGAATGCAACGAATATATTCATCCATGGGTACACTGGGCCCAAGTTAACAGTTCTTCAAGGACACGTCTTCATAAGATCTCTAAACCAGTTGACTATTCTTTTCAGAATGCAACAATTATATCATCATGGGACACTGGGCCCAAATAAACGGTCTATAAAGGACGCTTCATAAGCTTCCTAGCCCTGTCGAAAACAGTTAGTCTGCAGCAGACACTAGATCCAAAGAGTCTTCAGAGCACATGGTGCTGACGAATCAGGCGAAGAGAGATGTGGATCCATGGGATCTAACACCGCAGACAGCAGCTGAATCTCCACCTCATGTCTACATCTCTTTGAAATGACCGTCCAAAAATGCCGTCGGTCTAATGCGTGTTAATATTGAACTGGGACACATAATTAAAGGGAAACATTTCGGTTACGTAATGAGACAGAAGCAACCAAATTATCAGGGATGTTGCTGATTTGTATGTTTATGTTTATCGATGTTGTTCCTAGATGAAATAAAATGGCTTCGAATAATGTGATACACCACTGTGTATTATTACAACCACCAAATGCATTGGGTAACTATTGTCCCTTAACTTTTGATATTATGAGACATATTTTGGTATTATACACTGCATCCCAATTCCGTTTTTATTGTCTATATTTTTTATAATGGTTTTAAGTGGTTTTAAACATGATTTTTACGATTAACTGTTCACTTTCCTCCCTCTCTCGGGGGAACATAGTTGGTCCCCCCTTGAACGGTCTTGGGGGAGGGGCATGACCTCGTTGCCCCCTGGATCCACCTTTGTTTACCAAGTGATATCATAAATTAATTTGTTCAGTTGTACTAAATACACAGTGCGTTAACTATAATTTACACTGATAACATTATGTGGAATAAGATACCCATTTCAATTCATTTAGTAAAGGCGATATCTCATGAACGACAATTTAAATTACCTTACGTCCCAAAAAGCTAAAACAAAAACAGTGCAATCTTAACGAGCAAGCAAAGCAATGTCATCTCGCATCTCTGCCCGGCTGCTGTCCGGCCGTTCAACCTGCAGCGAACATGTGCCATCTTTTTCACCTCTCAGAAACCACTTCCTGTCTCAGCTAAGATACGAGCAAATGCTGCAAATATGTTTAATTCAACCAGATTGATCCATTTCCTATTGCTTGGTGGAGTTCGAGTTGATGAGACTACATCTGTAACTGGAAACATTTGCTTCTTCGACACCACTTCCCATGAGGAGCTTCAACAGCGCTTCCCCTCCCCTTCCCCACTACTTCCCCTCCCCTTCCCCACTGGTTCCCCTCCCCTTCCCCACTGCTTCCCCTTCCCCACTGCTTCCCCTCCCCGCCGTTCCCACGCCGCACCGTACAGTCGCTGACATTGTGACGGCAACGAGAGTGCGCTGTCAGCGCGGGTGCTCGGTTATTCAGTCGCGGAGTCGGAGGCAGCAGAGCGATGTCAGATAATGTCCATCGCCGCCCCCCCCCACAGATCCCACGAGACTCAACGACAGATCCCACGACAGATCCTACGAGATCCACCGAGATATCCCACGATATCCACAGACAGATCCCACGAGATATCCTACGATATCCACCGACAGATCCCACCATATCCACCGACAGAGCCCACGAGATCCCACGACAGATCCTACGAGACTCAACGACAGCTCCCACGACAGATCCCACGAGATCCACCGACAGATCCCATGAGATCCCACCACATATCTCACGAGATCCACCGACAGATACCGACAGAGCCCACGAGATCCCACGAGATCCACCGACAGAAGATATGGGACGGTCTGATGTTTCGAGTGTTTGCAACAAAACATACCTATGGTCTTCGAAACTGGGTCCACATCAGATGTTTTGACAATAGATTGCCTAAGTGTCGGCCAAATGTAGACAATACGATCGCTGATAGACAGAGTACGATATGACTGCGAAAGTAGAAAATGACCACATGCAAGCTGGGTGCGGACATTTGAGCCACTTGCAGTCTATTAGTATTGACTGACATTGGGAAACGAAAATCGACAAAAATAACAACTAAAAAAAAATACATAGCTAGGGCCTCGACTCATCGCCACTGGGACACAATAAAGAGTGATGCTCACCGGAAATATGCTCGTGATCCACAGTCCTCCAGTCTTGATTCAACTCTTCTCCACTTTAACACTTGATCGATTTAACACTTACAGATATACGATTCAGTTCAACAGCAATCGATTTCCAATTGTTTGCGCCAAACTGCCGCCAAAAGTTAGGCGGAAAAACCGGCCGCTGGAAAATATATCCCGTCTAGTCCCGACCAGACATGTGCATGGATCTGAAAGTAGGATCTATGATCCCAGAGGATCTCTCGACAAAACGCCAATGTTGGATCTTTGTCCCACTGGATCCCACGAAAATTACAATATGATCTTGGTCCCATGGATCTTTCGATTATATTGGCAACGGATATTGGATCCAAAGGTCTCATTTATAAAACCATGAAAATGGATCCATGATTCCAACGAATTCTGATCCGACAGGATCCGACTGCAGTATGATGTCATAATATAGTATTTATTGACAAATCTAACTAAAAGGCATTTGCACCCATGCTGTTGCTTAACAACGAATGAAAAGTACTACAATTAACTTTAAAATAGTTCCTGAAAATTACATACGCTTAATGACGGAATCTGGGATCCCAGTGGGAATCCTAATGCAAAAATGTGCCTCGATCTCGATCCAGGCGGATCGTCGACATATGAAGACGGGATCTATGATCCCAGTGGATCCATCAACAATTTGTGAAGGTGGATCTATGATCCCAGCGGATCCGGGATCAAGATTCCACGGATCATATCCCGAGATCCGTTTTTGGGATCCGAGCACATGTCTGGTCCCGACGAAGCTAAAATTGTCCACTGGAAATGCAATAGGAGCTGCATCACTCCCGATGGTGCGTGCAAGCACGAAAGTGCACATCTATTGTAAAGCACAAATATTGCAATTATTGTGCATATAGGTAATTTTATTCGCATGGGCCCTTTCCAGGCTATTGGCCAACTTCAGGAAATAAAAACTATATATAATGGATTACCAGAATCCTTGCCCTTTTAAGCAGCAATGAAACCAAAATGTTTCACTTCTACTCACCAGCCATATGTTCTTCGGTTTTCGTTCTCGAGTCAACACAAATTAAACACCTCCAATGACCCGGTTCAGTTCTCTAACAGCCGTGTGCACCTCTAACCGGCAAAACCGGTCCCGGACGCTGAACAATCTCCTGACCGGTCTGTAAGAAACGCGTCTAGCCCATTGGAAATGCAATGCGAGTTGTATGAGAAATGCCACACCCGCCGATGCTTGCAACACAAAAATGCAATCCTATCTCAATGCCGAAAATTATAATTACTGACCCCATATGTAAACGTAAATCCTTCAAGATAATATTGTTTATATAAGCTCTTGGCAAGGCTACAGACGAACACCAGGTAATTAAAAATAACTATGTTGCATTAAAAAATGCTCGCCATTTTAAGAATTGGATGGCACAAATATGAACAGTATTAACTACTACTTACATATGGGCAATTCCAGGACAAATCACCAAGGTAAGAGTGAAAATGTATACCACACACCTCATTTCGCTTAAAGTGGTGTATGGGTTATTTTGGTGCTGATTTCCGTTTTCTTGAATTTGCTTGGTCGCAGGTTACGGGGTCCACAAGATACAGGAGAGCGAAAATCCAGGTCAAGGTCAAACCATGCAACCACGTTGTTATTATATCTCACAGATGAAAAGACATATAGAGAAAAACATTATATCATTTAGATGAGAGGAAGAAACAACGAATTGATGACAAAATTATTTACCCCCTTAAACAAATTTCGCATTTTTGATCTCATGACCTTGAAGTGAGGTCAGGTCAAACTATTTTGCCTGTTCGATTTGTCAAATTGGCACCACAAGTGAAAGTTCATTTAATTGTGGTAGCATGCTTACAAAAAATTTAACGTGGTAAGTGCAACGTCCTTTAGGGTCAACAGTTGGGATATGGTAATTGACGTCATTTGCCAAGCAAGATTAACAATTTACGATTTTCTCCTAATTTAAGCATCATGGGCGTCATTTGAAAGCACCTGACCTATATAATACAACTTATGAAACATTAGTTTGCATGAATAAAAACAGCACAAATAAATTAACAATAAGTAAAAACAATACAAATAACAAAAATATATATATATATATATAAATATAAATAATTAATATCGTCCTTTGATGGACATCCCATGTAAACGGCAATTCGCAACAACTATGCATCTACTGTTTGGTTATTAATCAATGATCAGTAGCAATTTGTGTAATGCTCGGTCTAAGTAGGTACAACGGCGAGTTGTTCATGCATAAAATCCGCATTAGAGACTCAATTAACAACGAAGGAAAACTACCTTGTCTCTGTGCCGCAATCACCGATTGTTTCGTCATGAAGAGCATGTTAATTTTTTATGATCAAAAGAAGCCAAGCCATTACATAAGCAATGTGCCTGTATATAATACCATTTTCTTGATATATTATTAAGTGTCCATATGTGGTTTGGCCTTCGATAATTAACGAAGTTGTGGCGTTTAAAACCGGTCACAACCACGCCATCACCTAAATTAAATGTGGCGAGGCGCTAGGACGGTCATGAATTGTAGTCAACAAAATCCAGACTGCTATTTCCAGCGAACGTGATGGTGCTACATGCAAAATATTAACTTTTCCCACCAAAAAAGTAGTTACTTGAAATCGACAGACAAGACCAAATATATTTTAAACTCATAACATTTTGCATAAAAACCATACCTACGAAAGATATGTGAAGGTCAAAATTTGCAACATAAGTGGCTCATTCAATTAGTAACTTGCATGCAAACTTTCACGTGTAAGTGCAACTCCTTAGGGTTCAACAGGGGGTTCCACACTTAAACACGACTGGTTCTATGTAAGATAAATGGTAATTAATTTCAGTTCCCACGAAAAATAACGCCAATTTTTAAGGAAACAGTGAAACAAAAAATGGTATATCGACTCTGGTTATCATGATTATGGTTCCTACTATCTTGGCAATCAACAAACATTGAATAAAAAGGTGTCCAAATTAGCAGTAGCGCTTAGCCACCCAAAACTGCTTAGATAATAGATACGTACGTAGTGTCGCGACCGTCCAATTCTTACCACAACATTAATGGCTAATGTATTCTAACATCGGAATTCATATATTCATATGGCTGTATATAATTCAACGCGGTTCGACTTCTCAATACAAAGAGACATTTTCCCAAAAACTAATTAAACAATAGAAAAAATGGCAATGAAATTTATGATTAATTTATGCAACCTAACGGCGAATTATTTAGTGCACGCCGGATTTGTTTCAGAGACATGGGACCAATGTCAAAACTGTTGGTAGGCAAATTGAAACAGATGCGCCAGATATGACGCGTTGCCATTACGGAAGATGAAAACGCCTAACATGAAACCTGCGAAAGAAGTACATGGTAACGGCTTTTTAATTTGTCACAAACTTCTAACTTTGAAGAAGGAATAATGTTTTTTTAAGTTTTCCCTAATTTATACAGAAATCATATATGCCAAGACGGTAGCCTCATAAAATGATGCTAACAAATCAAAATGTCACTGGCTTCCCTTAAGCGACACAACAAGCCCGAGCCGATCCGACAACATCCTGACCCCGGGACGGGCAGCATCACGTGACACGATCCGGACCGACCAATCAGAGGACACGATAATATGACCCATTGACCCAGAAAGCGTGACAAAATGAGTTAACTCAGGCCAACACAATATTACCATCTTACTACTGGCATCAGAATTATAATCAAAACCGGTAGATGCACACCCGTGTGATAAGTTTGAATGCGATATATTGTCGCATCGAAAGTTCCATTAAGGACGATTACGATTATCTATATTGTTTATCATAACATATTGTTTTATTATTTATATTAAAAAACAATGTTCTTAAGAGTATTCTATGGGTAGGTGACTTTAAATGACGCCCATATTGCCAACATTTGGAGAAAATCGTTAATTCGTAACTTGCTGGGAAAATTGACGTCATTTACATGTGCCCCCTGTGAAAACCCTAAGATTTGCACTTACCACGTGTTGAAATTTTGCTTGCAAGTTACTATTGAATAGAAGAACACTTATGTGCATATTATAACAAATCGAAAACGCAAACATTAGTTTGATCTTGACATCACTTCAAGGTATCAGATCAAATTGAAAATTTTGACTTAGGGGTAATATTTATTCATTCATGTTTGTTGTTTTCTCCTCTCTCTATGATACTATTAGTTTGTCCTGACTATGTAGATTTTCATTTCTTGGAGATATAATGACAAAACGTAGTGTATGTTTACCTGACCTGATTCTTCGTTGACCTGTATCTTGTGACCGTAACTTGGCGACCATATGAATTCGAGAAACGAAATCAGCGCCCAATAACCCCCATACACCACTTTAAAGCGAAATCGGAGAGGGTGTGGTTACGATGCCTTGGTGATCTGTCCTGGCCATATGTGTGTCCGTGATCTGTTATCATTTCATCTTCGGTCTGAGTCAACACTTGATTCAACACAAATTCAAAACTTAAAAATTATGCCAGTCAGTGGCTTTTATTAATTTAAGCCGATTTGAACTGGCTTAAGTTGATAAAAGCCGGCTTAAAGTCAGCATCAATTTCAGACTCATTGAGGTTAGAATATGTCGTTAACATTCACACCTAAAAGTAATGCATAATATATGAAAACATCTTATTTTCATACAAATTTTGTTCATATAAACTCATTAAATAAGACTGTACCTAATTTCGAATTCATGTTATTGCTTCAATCTGAAAGTTTTCGAGACAAAACAGTGGGTGCTGAACTGAAGGTCTTACTCATTTCAATTTGATCACAACAGTAGCAAAAACAAGACTGAGTGTTTTGTTTAGCACGCATAAGGATGAAATTGACTATGAACTTGTGCTGTGATGATGAGGATGGCAGTTGGCTGGGAAGCTAAGGAATTGGTTTGTGATTGTCCCATATGATAATCAGAACAAAATTTCCTTAAAAGTACTAATATTTTTTAAAGATGATTTCTGTCCAGACCAGTGACGGATCCAGAAAATCTTCAAGGAGGGGGCCATCAATTGCAGTGGTGCCCCTACCAAACTAAATTCTGAAACTCGACGGATTTGTCCACTATATTGGGGAGGGTACCCTATTTCAGCATTTTTTTTTTAAAATTTGCAAAATGTCCAAGAACCCCAACAGTCAGCAGAGTGCCCCCCTCAGCCTGCCAGAGTGCCCCCTCAGGGGCAGATCCCTTCAGGCGACCAGATGCCCTCAGGCCGATCAGAGTGCCCCCTCAGGCGACAAAAGTGCCCCCTCAGGCGACAAGAGTGCCCCCTCAGGCGGCCAGAGTGCCCCTCAAGTTCGAGGTCCAGGGGGGGCATGGCCCCATGCCCCCCCCCTCTGGATCCGCCACTGGTCCAGACAAATTATTTGCGGTTGTAAAGCAAGCAATATTTGAACTTGATTTGAACTTTCAAGATTGATCATTAAATGTAGGTAAATACTGGAGTTCCTACTCAATGTGATCATGTAACATTTAACAATGGTGTTTGATTTTACGCAAGCTAATGTAAGTGGTTCGTATTATTCATATATAATACAAGCCACTTATAAAAAGCAGGGCGACATCAATTAGTTTGTGCCAGCCGGTTTAAACCGGTTTAAATCAGGCCCTGGGTTTAATTTGCCAGCCCTGGTTGTGGTTAGGGAACCAGAACCAGTTAGGGAACCAGAACCAGAACAACCAGAACCAAATTTGACTTGCTTTGACCTGCTCTTGATCCGCCCCTACACTTCACAGGAGCCCGTCGAGGGTAGTCTGCGAAAAATACTAATTACTGTAGATGAGCCGCGTCGGCAGAGCTAACACCGCCCCCAAAAACGGAGACCCATCGGTGCAATGCCTTCTGAATATAAACAATATTGAATATACCGTTCTGGATACATATCCGGAACGGACTGACCGATTTATGGATCCGAAGTGCAGTCTTCTCGGTGCAGTATCCTAGGCGGCGCCGTGCAGGTTCGTCCTGTCGTGCTTCACAGTTCCGTCAGGAGGCGCACACAGTACACACTACACAGTACACCACGCCGTAAAATAGTCCACGGTGTCCAAAAAAAATACCAAGAGTTCCTCTCAGAGATCCTCTGAGATTCTGGCCCTCGTCTCCACCGTTAAGTTCAAATCACCGAGCCACAACAATAGCATCGCCACTCTCAGTAACCGCAGATTGACACCGACACACCGCAGATCAGCGGCACCGACCCCCAGCGCGTCCCCGAGACACCTGCGGGACGGAGCGCCGAGTCGCCCGAGGCTGGCAGGGGCGGCTCCAGGCCATCACCAGGGGAGGCATGCAAGCGCTCGTAGAATGGCTGAACACACGGCCTGCGGGAGGATTGTAAGTTTCCTGGCTCCTCGGTATAAACCCTCTACACTTCCTAGGTTATACTCAGTCTGCCTTCCTTTTGATCGTGGTGCAAAAATGAAACAGATAGTGTAAATTATGCACGCCACTGCGAACTGTCTGAAGCCGGCAGCCAGCGACCAATCACAAGCCAGTATTTTCCCGCCGCCGTCGAACGCCGTCAAGCAGAAGACAGCGGCGGCAGCCGACGAGGTCAGAGTTCAACTTGCGCGTGCGGCGTCTATCGCGTCGGCAAGGCTTTGTTCTCCCCCCCCCCATTGCTGAAGGAGGGGAGGGGTGGGGAGCGCCGAGCCAACTATTGAAGATAAATAATGGAGTGAAATATATATATATTACGATGTATGTATGACAGTTTCACAACTCACAAGTACTATGCACCCCAACCTATTTGGTCAGATTAAATTTCGGGACTCGGGTAAATATCAAATTGGTAACTTCGTGAAACAAAATGCCATGCATATTGCATATGTACTCCCGCAGCCCAACGGAATGGAGGAAAATGTAAAATCTTCGACTAGTCTGGAGAATGGGGGATCTAGTGCAGTATTTTGTATCAGCCAGCGACGTTTCTGTCATTGACACATTTCGCACAGAATGGCGTCAGGAATCGCTAAAAATATTCATAATTTCCTTTCCTAGCTTCGCGACCCAGGGTGCAGCTTCGTGAAGCCTTATTCCAACAATGTGGTTCTTGGTTAGTTTAATAGGGTGTTGAGGCGCGCCGACTTCATGGTTCTTGTTTTTGTAACAAGCAGGGACGTGGGAGCCGTGGGGGCAGTGGGGCAACTCGCCCCCAAACAACTTTGGACCTGGGGGCATAGGCGGCGGAACGGGGGGGTCACCGGGGCACCGTGCCCCCCCTTGAATCTGCAAGGGGGGCACACATATCAAAGTGCCCCCCCTCTAAATCTGGTATGGCTAAGGTATATGATTTAGGTCTAATTATCAAATTATGAGAACACATTTTTATAATGCCGTAAATATTTACGAACGAACGTGAAAATACTCATGGAAAAACGACAAATATTTGAAAAATCGTAGAAATTCTAGTTTTTAAGCCAATTGCAAACTAAAAACACCAAAAGAAAGCACATCAAATTTTCTCAAATGGTTGTCTCGGATTACGGAAATGGTAAGTTTTAAACCCTTAAATGGCAAAAAAACTGTGTTTTAAATCAGTTTTTTCACAAAATCAATAAATTTCACTATTAAAATGATCTTATACAATTGCAGAGACCACGCATACGACATCCCAAACAAAATTGCAAACAATATATTTGCTATTGACTTGACTTATGGCCCTCCTAACTAAAAGTAACTCAAGAACGTCATTTTTAGAAGGTTTTTTTTGCCTGTAGTGAACAGCATATACATACATGCGGGCTATCTCAAGCAGTAGGTAAGTACAAAAACAGCGTACATCCGAACACTCGAAAGATTATTTTTGTTCTCTCACGAAGGGTTATAAAGGGAATGTTTCACATTAACATTAGATTTGATGTTGAGATGCCAGATTGTTGAGAATTGTCCCACTTGAATTAAGTATTGTAGAGTTAAAACACCCACAGAGGTCAATCGAAAGTAAATTTGAGTTTTGGTTTGACCATCTTGCAAAAAAATAAGCCCGTAGTGTATTAGGCGAGCCTCTTTAAAGCGATGGTCGTCATCCCTTTTTTAACAAATGTTAATGAAAGTAGACTTGTTTTTTACAATTTAGCTATACATTACGCACATTACACTCAGTCCATACATATTGCAAGGCGTGAAAAAGCGTTTTTTCTATTGTCAAAAAATTATCTTCCATAATGACTCATCAGCCCCCCAACTACCCTAAAACTCTTAAGTAAGAATTGAGCACCTGGGTTTTGGAGAAAACAAATGTCCAGAATCGTGTTCCCCGGGCCAGCAATTACTTCAATTTTGTCCCACAAGCGGGCCGTAATTGGACAAACTTTCAGAGAAGGTGAAAACCATCCCTTTAACCAAATGGATACCCTAGGCTAATAGAGAAGTCAAAGGTTCAAGAACATTTAACCGATTTGAAACAAGATACGATAAACATAGCAGAACTGACAAACCAGAAACAAGTAAAATTAAATATTAGTTTTGATGAAAAGTGCGTAACATGATATGGGCTGCACAGGGGCGCAGTCAGACCTTCGACAAGGGGGGCACAGCATATTCAGAGGCCCCTTCGGCAAAGGTCTCCCCCGAAAAAGGTTTCGCAAAAAAAAATCCGGATTTAAACCCCTATATTTTGCAGGACCCCTAAACATTCGCAAACAGGGACGTAACCGATATTTTTAGTGTGAAAGTCGGCCCGATGGGGGGGGCACGTACCCCTCTGACTAACTTTAGACTTTAACTTTACAATGTGTCATCCCCAAACAGAACTTCAGACACATTGCTGTTCACCTGTGACGTCACAGTGGTCAAATCACCAAAATGGTGACATTTTGCCCGATTTGACATTCATGACATTGTTTGACCTTAAGATATTGACCTAAGGTCACCCAAAATTTCAGATAATGTAGATCATTGCAGCACCCGCCCACCCTGTAAGTTTGAAAGTTATAGCGGTCATACTTTCTGAGATCTCAGGGGGAAGCACTTAAGTGCCCCCCCCCCTCCAGTGCGCGTTAGTGGCATACCCCTCTCTAGTGCGCGTGCTATAGGGCTGCAACATAGACTTCGAAGTCTCCCCACCATACCCATAACTATTTTATTCCTTATTCCAGATTCAAACAATAAAATGCAACCCCTGTATTTTTTACACAAAACTGTTTATGAAGACCTTTTTATTAGATTAACCAATTTCAAATCATGACTTGATGTGACCTGACCTTGACTTTATTTTTGTGTCAGGTTGTGAAAATAGCTGCTGCTATCGATAAATACGTGTAAAATAACCTATAAAACATGTGTCGCATGACTTTCGTAGATCTCTTGCAAATACTGACCTTTTGTGACCTTATCTTGGCCGATGCTTACAAATTCACTTTAGCTGAAGTGTGAGATGCATTATTACTTTGAGAGCACTTTGTGTGATAATAAGCACAAAATAAGGCTTTTGATGGAAAGTATGGCTCAAAAGCTCAAATATATATATATATATATATATATATATATATATATTGTGCCCCCCTCCTGGATCCTTTGACCTGACTGTGAGCTGACATGTGACCTTATTTTGATAATGCCACATATGCTTTGGATGCGTCTCTTTGCCGACACATACACCGTCTCTTTTTGGATGCTTTCGATTGTCACCCTGCCGCGCGCGTCTCGCTGTGGTTATTTTTGGAAGATAATGAGGGGACAAAATCTACCTCCCCTATAGCAAGGCGTGTTCGGCTGAATACCCCAGCGGGGTGCGGTTTAACCCGCGCAGTGGTGGATACAAGATTTTCAGTGAGGGTTGTTGCAGGCCCGGGGGCGCATTTTTCGGCACCCGAGAGGCACACATATGTGTTTTTAGGGTTCAAACTTCTCCCCCATACATGCAAAAACCAAGAAAGCAAACCTTTTGAAGATAATTGTTATTTCCTTTCTTTTCGCGTTTTTTTTGCCACGTTTGCCAAGCCAAAAAATTCGATGTTTTAGGTTTTAAAATATTTATCGTGATACTTTTTGGGCGTCGGGGTACACTCCTTGGAATCGGGGGGGGGCTACATGGGTTCTAGGGGCGTCCTCCATGGCTTTAGGAGCGCCCTCCATGGTTTGGGTCGTCCTTCATGGGTTTGGGGGCGCATGCGGCGCCCAGATTGCGCCTTCGGCGCAGGGGCGCCAATTTCCATTGAGGGGAGGGCTACCATTACCAGTTCCCCCTGGATCCACCCCTAAGCCCGAGCCCGCTTTTTATCAATAACTTGAAAATTATGATCGATATTATATTGACGTAGAGTTTGCGATACACTTGATGTAGCCACTTGGAGATGATGGAACGTTTTTACTGACTCAAACATTTGCATGACATGCAATGTTTGAAGGAAGACGATTAAAGTTTGATAACACGGTAGAAAAAAAGCTTTGATTACAAAGATTGCAAAATACAAAATAAGAAATAAAATTGCATTGTAGTTAAAATGGTTATCTTTAGAAACTAGGAAAGTAGGTTTTTGAACCCCCAAGATTACAAAAACCTTTTTGTGTGAAAATTGACACATTTTTGTTAGATATTTAAGAACAAGGAAAATAATATATATATATATACATTTAGACAACAAATAAGGAGATAAAATCCTAAAATCCCCCCCCCCAAACCCAACATTACAAAGCAATATTCTAATTTTTTGACTGACTTACGAGGTTACGACATTATATAAGTAGAGAAGCAGACTCATAACATAATATTGATTAAAAAAAAAAATAGAGTTTAGTTGATCAAGATACAGAACAATAAAGTATACCAATATTTTATTCTTTGCAGAAGCAAAGGCTGATCTAGAGAACCACGCATTTCATTATATTTTATTAATGAAATCAATTCCATTTTAAACTGGAACATGGACCCTATGGCACGCTTGTGATACGGTTTAAATGGTGTCGGATGAAAATTAATACTTCTATAACGGTTTAAGCGTTTAAAAATAAACCCATAAAAAGATATGCTTGCAAGACGTGTTTTCGGTATATATATTTTAGGACAAGTTTGTTACCTGACCTTTTGAACCTGTAGCTTACAATGCCAATTTGATTATGGTGAAGATGTATTATTAGGATACTTTTGAGAGCGCTTTGGCTGACATATGTTCTAATACTTTATACGTCCAAATATACGATCATATATATATCAGGTAAGCGTGTATATATGCATTGATTAAGATAAGTTCTACTATAGCGCGCTCGACACATGATTCTACGCCTAGGCCAAGAGGGGGGCTAACTGGAGGCCATGTCACCACCCCCGCCTCGAGCAAACAACCAATACACTAGATTAAAATACGACGCTGCTGACGACCCGATCCACCCCCCCGCCCTCCCTACCCCGCGTCCGCAACATTTACACATTTGGGCATGGAGGGTTAATGAAAATTTTGGGAGGGAAACTCAATAAAGTGCCCCCTTGTTACCCAAAGAAACGTTCCGCCCCACTGCCTGTATATAGGGGGGCGATATAACTCCTCTTAAACTTGGAGCTATGAGTGTCAATCCCCTATATCCCCGTCTTAATTATGTACTCTACATTAATATTTATACCTCTCGCACCTTGCGGAGCGTATGTTATTCAACTCTCATTCCGGCAAGAGGGGGAGGGGTACTGTAACAGCCCCTTCTTACCAAGTTATCTTACTCTTAGGAAGCCATCTTTCAGTCAAACATTAGAAACATAGAGATATTGCGTTGAAATTTGGTTTGGGTATTGTTTATAATAAGTTATCTCACATATATTCCGGTTTAAAATTTTCTTTGAAAATTTTGGTTTTGTGGGATTTTGTTTACTTTTGGGGGTAAAAATGAAATTCCAAAATCGCCATAATAACCCGCAAGTTACGGGGGGCTATTTATAGACCAACCCCCCCTGCCCCCTCCTCCCGTTATTCTGCAATATCTCCTAAACCAACATCGGTATCGTCACTAAACTTGCAGTACCTTGTCCCACATCAATTGGGCACATCCTGCCCGATGGAAAGAGATGAGGCTATTATAGGTCAACCGGAAATGACGTCAGAGTGACGTCACGTTCTGCGTTTTTTGTTGAAAAATGAGGGTTTGCAAGAAACGCTGTACAAAGTACAGTTTTAACGATAAACTAAATTGGCATACATCAAACGACAGGTAATTAATTGGGCTATCAAACTGCTATCTCTGATTTTTTAAGTTGCTGTTGTTTTTTTGTTGTTTTTTAGAAATACATTTTTTTTTTCGTTTAAAAAAATAAAAGCAAACAACGAATTTAAAAAAAAAAAAACGGAATATATATTATTGAGATGATCCCAATGAATGTGTGTAGCAAGTTTGAAGTCAATATCCTTAAAAATGACTGAGTGACAAACATTCAAAAATTAGACCACCTCTACTGTATAACAATAAGCGAAAATTGCATTTTCGTTTTTAATTTTTGCTTCAATTTGTATGAAAAAAAAATTGTTCTTATACCGTTTTTCGCGTTCTAATAGATAAACGAACCCATAAACTTGTGTTACAACTCCCAATGACCGTAATCTTCAGTTTGACCTCGTGACCTCGGATGA
>VOPJ01012939.1:0-15642 GCA_014673585.1 Semibalanus balanoides | reverse complement strand
AACGATTTGAAGCTATTGATGTATGTAACAGTATTGGAAAGTATCAATCACCAACTCTGAAAAGTGTCTCCGCCAGGGCCAATTAGCAAAAAAGTGACAGAACGTGCCCCGGTGCTCCCCTACATTCCAGTGACATCGTTCCTGACCCACCTATTCCACCGCAAACTACGAATGAAGGTATGCGCCGCACAGCTGCATTCGTAACAGCCTTTGAACAACCTTGAGTCTGGCACCGCCTCTGGTGAAACCTTTTTTTCAAAATTTAAACACAAGACGCGAAATCTAATTTGAGGAAAATTAACAAAGTATCAAGACGCTAGGCTAAACGGTTTAGAAGCGGTAAGTGAAAAACTACCGGGGGCAGAATCCTGCCCCCGTCAAGGAATATGGATTCAAATTTATGATATTTCGGGAATAATGTACTGATAATTATTTTCGTTGTGACTACAATACTTTGGGTAGAATGTCATGCAATCCATCACTGTATTTTTTTATAAATGTATGAACACATTTATTTTAAAACAATTAACTATTTTAATTTAATACATGTTCAAGGACACATTATATGGAATAATTGACATCAGGGTGGGCAATGGAGGGGCAAAACAGCTCAATTGGGGGCATTTGCCCCCTTAACATGTTTTGACATAGGGCATGGACATACCGTACTAATAGTTATTGGCGAATCGTGAATGTTGATCGTGAAACGCAAAGAAGTGGTGCCCTCTATATGCAGAGTGTTTAAAATAGTTTTGCCCATTGGTCAAATGCGATTGCAAAAAGGTGTATTGACATGACGACTGCATCGACTGAGCCAGTACGCCGCAATGCGTAATGCAAGTAAGGCAATGCATCTAGGTACTAGTGGTGTCAATCGGTAACCAAAATTTTGGTTACCGAAAAAATTGTGTGACCGATTTCGTAATCGGTCGTCCAGACCTTAAATTGTTGAACACTTTCGGTCCAGCTTAATCTTGTTTAAATAAGTATACACCTTTTAAAAAATCGGTCAAATCTTGGACATTTTTGGCCTCAACCAAAATCGGTTCAATATTTGGACAACCAAAATGCCTCCTGTTTGGTATTGGACCTTGGTTTTGGTCAGAAAATTTTGGAAAATAAACAAATCATACTAGGGTACCAACTAGGCTGTTCCTGAGGACGTGAAAAATGTCAATGAGCCTTCGATTTTTTCAATGACATACCTACTTATTTGGATAAAGGCCTTTTAATGTTATCGTAGTCTCCTGAGTGTCCGAATTCGTATCGCATTTTCTACCTTCCTTCATAAACTCCTTTTTTCCATGTCTTGGCGCATAGGCGTAGAAGCTGGGGGGCATGGGGGGGAGGGGGCAATTGCCCCACATTTTCGGATTTTAACATTACGCTATAGACCGTTGCATGAAAAGAACGACTTCAAAATGCTTTTGCCCACCTTCAAATGTGTTCCTACCCCCTGGTCTTGGGCTAACTCCACCTCGACCTTATTATGGCATGTTCTGACCGCGACTTCCCGCTCCCCGGAAATCCCTGGATCCCCCGGCGGGAATTTGGACTTCACAACTCTATGAGTTCGGCAATTGGCATACTTATACATTAATATTCCTGTTAAATTTGCTTTCGAGAATCGGAGAGAGGCACTTTACTACAATGACCCGGCGAGAATCCACGGTTCCGAACACCGTCCTAGATAACAGTCACCTCGTCAGAGGCCTGTACCGTCTGGGTTCATTGCCGACTGTGCCTTTCCCTCCCCGTCCTCCCACCTTCTGGGATACCTCACCCTCCCCGTCTCTGACCTGTCAGCTGAGTTGGGTTCCTTGGCCCAGGGGATCTCAAACCTGTTGGTACCGCCCGGTGTGAACCTGGCATGTGCAATACTTTTGGCAGACAATGACCATCACACGTCCGTCCTTCCTAATGGGGAGGAGGCGGCGGTTTCAGGTCAGTCGCGGTACTAAAGGCCTTGGCCGCGATCAGTTTCTGTCGCTCCTCATAACAGAGACTCCTGCAAAACGTCCGTCAGTTCGTGGCTGCGACGCGCGACTTTGCATTGACCATCATGCAGAGATTGTTGGTGAATGAGCATGACTTCCAATAAAACATGTGTATTTTTTTGTTTTTTTGTTTTACTAAAAGTTCATTTCAGAGGATGAACATTGAAGCACGTTTGAAATCACACGCTAAAGTCACACTGGACACGACAACAGCTTGGTAAACTACAGGCGAGGTTGGTTAGTTCGCTAAAACGAAACATGAAGTCCAATACTGCGCTTAACCTTAGTCAAAATTAAGAACCCTAGTCTGAGCCCTAGTCCCTAGTCTGCACCTAGTCTTTAGTCTACCTCTCGTCTCTAGTCTACACCCTACGGTCTACCCTTCGTCTCTGGTCTATCTTGGTTTAAAATACATGAGCTTTCAAGCGGCACGGCAGACGGCCGGCGACAGTTACAGCAAGATAAAATATGTTTGTTCTGCGTTTCCGACGGCCCTCTGAAAATGACCTGCCCAAGACACCACAGCTCCGCTCCACAGCTCCGCGTCCCAAGGTGACAGCAGCTCCGCGCCAGGGTGACGGCAGCTCCGCGCCAGGGTGACGGCAGCTCCGCCTCGCTGTTCGCCTCACTCTGTCTCAGCGCGGACTCCTAGGCCGGTGATTGTGAGGATGAAGTTGCCCATGTGGTAGGACATGGTGGTGATGTTGCGGCTGGTATTAGCCATGGTTCTCCAGCTGTCCAGATCCATCTCCCAGCAGGGCACGCTGGACAGCCGAGGCTCCGAGTGGGATGGCACCAGCATGTATATGCCGGTGGGATCCAGGCCGACTTGGATCTGTTCAGCAGAGGCTTCGTTCGGGGGTCCGTCCGGCACCTGGTCAGCCAGATCTCTGTTCGCCACAAGACCGGCGGGGGCTCCACCAGGCGCAGCTTCATAGCTGGCCAGCTGATCGGCCAGCCGCTGGTTGTCCCGGCTCTTCTGATCTGCCTCGACATACTTGTAGGTGGCGTGCCAGGTGGTCCACAGTACCCCCATCAGCGTCAGCAAGTGCTTCTGGGTATCAGGCGCGTCCGGCAACGGTGAAGCGATGCAAAAAACCACCGTCAAGGCTGCCATCAACGTGTGCAGGAGAGTCAGCCGGTAGCCGAGGTAAAGCCACAGGGTGATGACAAACCGCCAGCGCCGCTCCAGCAGCAGCGACACCAGCAGCAGGAGATGCAGCGCCGTCTCCAGGAATATCTGCAGGAAGATGACGGCGCGTACCAACGTCCGCAGGTGTTCATTCTCCGGCCTCATCAAAATATTCAGCAAGTACAACTGCCGGTACAGCAGCATTATCGCGCCACTCACGCTCAAAGCGAAGTTGTACATGGCGGCTGAGTTCGGGCACGCGCTCTGCCGTTGCAGCGCCGAGCAGAGGTCACGCCCAGCAGAGGTCACACCGAGCAGAGGTCACACCGAGTAGAGGTCACACCGAGCAGAGGTCACGCCCAGCAGAGGTCACACCTAGCAGAGGTCACGCCGAGCAGAGGTCACGACGAGCAGAGGTCACACCGAGCAGAGGTCACGCCCAGCAGAGGTCACACCGAGCAGAGGTCACACCGAGCAGAGGTCACACCGAGTAGGTCACACCGAGTAGGTCACACCGAGCAGAGGTCACGCCCAGCAGAGTTCACACCGAGCAGAGGTCACGACGAGCAGAGGTCACACCGAGCAGAGGTCAGCCGGAGATGTCGCTGTCCCGTCGCTGTCGAGGGTGCTCCTCAGTTGTCGGTCTGCGGACGAGTACTGGAGACGCGGCTGGTCGAGACCCGGCGAACGGCAACCCCAGGAAGCTCGGCTGATCTCGTGCAGTCCTGGCGGTGACTCGACGCGACCTGACCCAGCCGCGGCCCGGCGCACCCCAAGCACGAGTGGCCGGGTAATAACCGCGCCTCAGGCCACGTGACGTCACGCCAGGTCATAGGCGGATCCAGCCGCCGCTACTAGGGGTGCGCCCGGTGACTGAAGCTTGCGAATAACATGGACGTTGTTACAGGATAAAGCAGGGACGTAACCAAGAAGGGAAGAGGGCACTGGGGCCATTCTCCTGCATGAGCAAAACAATTTACACTAGATAAATGTGATTTCTTGCTGAGATCCCGTCCCGGTCACCAAACATTTGGCTGAGAAACAAAATTTGATACTCACTAACCGTGCCCCACTCCCCTGATTAAAATCCTGACTACGGGCTGGTTGAAGAGTCAGTTGTCTGCCTGAGTGCACATTTAAATAGCAAATAAACACAGATCAATAGCATGGCCTGCTTAAACAGGTGGGAAAAGGTCTCATTTCGCCTCCCGCCCAGATATCGGCCTGTTTCCGCCGTCGTGACCTCCGGGCCCGGCCCGCTGCCGGTACTGTATACCGGCACTGTAACAGCGAGGCCGTCTCTGCGGCTGAATCCCTGCCGCTGCCGCCGGCCGGTGGCAGACCAAGAAGTGAAAGGGTCAAGAGCATTTGAAAAGCTTTGCTTTCAAGGTTCAAATAGAACATGCAAATTGTTGAACGGTAATAATGGCTATTCGCTACAGGCGTTGCGCATGTTATAATAAACAATGCTGCGCTGTAAAGTGTCTTCATTTCCTGAGTCTGCCTTTTCAAATGTAATAATTAATTTATTTGAATGGGAGTTTAGCTTGACTAACAGCTCTTGCCCGATCATTGCATTGATTTTGCGGCCTGGGAGGGACAGCGACCCCGGTCGCCTTCCTTCCCCGGTCACAGGCGGTCACGTGACCAGGCAAGTCAGCCGGGGCCGGCCGAGCGGGTGGCCGGTGGGTCGTGGCCGCAAACACCACAAAAGGAAGACGAGATAGATTGTGTGTCGGTGCACACTACTCCAAGTCCCGAGACGAGAAATGTAAAACTTAGCTTCGAATCAATTTAAGATTGATGTGCAAATTTTCAGTTATATCGATTTACTAATTGCAAATAAATAATCTTCTGAAACCAGGCTACGGTCGGGTCGGATCGATCATGTGTAGATCTTCACCTAGTTGACAGAAGACCTTGCTTGGCCACTCGGTCATAGGGAAAATAGATCAAATACCTTAAGCACGACAAATTACGTCCAAATTAATGTAATATATCACTGCATGTTCTTATCATACATGCGTTGCATGATCTCTTGGATATTATTTACGAGCAAGAACGGCTACATGGAAGCAAAAAATTGATAAATCATTTTCGATTTTTCCATACCCTTGCAAAAGGCGTTTTGTCCCATATCCGGGCAAAACACCCGGATATGGGGCAAATATGACCCAGATGACCCATGTACAAAATGTCCCTGTGTATATTATCGAATTTGTTTTTTTTAGCTTAGGTAGGTTTACGCAGCTGTAGGTAGGTTTTATGTGTGTTGTTCTTGTCGACCCATTGAGGTGAATCAAACTCTACTGTAACCTTGGCAACCACTAGTGGTGCCAGTTTCAGAAAATATTTGTCCAATGTCCGACCGATGCCCAAGACCATGGTCAACTGTTCGTCCGAAACTGTCCGAGGCTCATTGTTTGTCCAAAATTTGTCCGATGCAGAACAAATGTATGATTGTATGATATGTAATGTAAAACATTCAGTGTATCGTTCCCAATATATGCATGAATATAGGCATTTTGGCTAAATAACGCTACAGTTAGGATATCCGAAAGCCACAAACATCATATATCCATTTAAATACAGGACAATTTTTATTTATAAAAAGTAACTAAGTGATTTTCACGAAAAGCCATCCTTGGGCATTGGATGTCCGTTTTTTTTTAAGCCTTCACTTGTAAAGGTTTTGCAGTGCGTAATTGCAAAGCCCTTACATGAGTGACTTCCCTAATCCCTCTGTCCAACGCGACAACCGCACCTTACGTTAGCACCACAAGATATAAAAAAGGAGAAAGTCGCGCCACTCACTCAAGGAAGAGAAAACAAAATATAAAATATTAAAGATAGTTCCCCTTGAGCGTCGGGTTATGTTAGGCTAGTAGGTTAAGCATAATCATCAGTGGCAAATATGTCACCGATTCTAGAAAGCCTATTTCCGAAAGAGCCAAAAAGGTGCTGGATGGGCATATAGTATAATTAGGGATGTTATTGTTTTGGATATCACATTCATACAGATTCATTTTTACGTTCCCATTCAATGCTGTGAAGTTAGTAAAGGGGTGTTCAGTCATTCAAGTGGAGGGACAAGTTTGGTCAAGTTTCGGCATGTGTCAATGCTGGAACCAAGGCGAACACTCCCAGCTAAGCAACGCTTTTGGCTGGTCCCGGATTCCCGCTGGTTCCAGCTCTGGGTTTGGCGGATACCTTATATCCTAAGAGATAATTGATATATTATATAATATATTATATATATATATATATAATATATAATAATATATATATATATATGCAATTGTTTATGAAATGTGTTTACTCATTCAATATAATATACATACCACTTATAGATGTAGATATATATACACACATACAACATATAAATGTTATTTCATTATGAACATCATATGTGTTTGCTTATTATAGAGCACCTAATTAGTGTGCCTTGCAGTTGTTTCTGTTATTTCTGTTAGTTGGTAATGAACATAGGAACGTTCTTTTAGTGAATTTATTAATAACCGGTCTTTTGAAGTGACCCTCAAAGCCATTCTGATATATGAAAGGTGTGATAAAAGGAATTCCAGAGTCCTAGGGCCCGTCCATGAATGCGCCTCTGGTGCGCGTAGACTTTTCTGTGAATAAGTTTTCATTGAAGTGACGCCTATGTTTTTGTTGGCAATGTATGGAGTTTTGCCAAACGTGAATAGGGCGTCCAGTTCGTGGCAAGACCTTCATTTTTTTGTGCATTACTGTAAGTAAGCCTGTTGTCTAGATTCTTTTACTTTAAGGATGTTTAAGGGTTTGAAGATAGGATCAGAATGTGCAAGTCTATGTTGATTATCAATAATTCTTACGACTCGTTTTTGGAGAATTTTAATTTTGTTGATGTAAGTTGGATACGTAAAGCCCAAAACTATGCAACAATAGCTAATGTATGGCAAAACGAGAGCGTTATATAGCAAGAGCAACGAATGCTTGTTAAGGAAGTATTTGGATCTATTTATTATCCCTATGTTTCTACTTAATATGAAAGACAAATGATCAATATGAGATGACCATTTCAAATTAGCATCTATATACATACCAAGATATTTAAACCTCCCGTTTCCTCTTTATGTGACACCCGTTTTCCCGATATCCAGGAAAAACCTGAGGGGGGGTGTCTAAACACCCCCGGCCCGGCGCGGGTTAAGAGAAAGTTTGTTTATTTGCAGCCAGTTACAAATATAAATATATTATTGTGTAATGATAAGTTGAAGAGAACTAATGTCTTCGGATTCAAAGAAAATGGCAGTGTCTTCCGCATAAAGTAAGAATTTGATGTTTATACTGATATTTGAAAATAATTCATGTATATAAAAAGAAGAGGTCTTAGGATCGATCCTTGTGGCACTTCCTACCTTATACTGGTTTTAAAGATAATCTTATTCCATTATAAGTCAACACGTTGAATGCCTATTATGTTAAATATGATTGGATAATTATTTAGTGGAGAACTAGCAAAGTCCATACTTTTCTAATTTTCCTATTAATATTGAATGATCAACAGTATCGAAATGCTTTCTTTAGGTCCAAGTAGATTCCACACATTATGTTTCCCTTTTTCAAATTATTTTGTTATGTTCTCCTGAAGCAGGAGTAGAGGCATGTATGTTGATTTTTTTCTTTTGAAAACCAAATTTGCAACTACTTAGTATGTTTGAATCAAGTAGAAATGACATTGCTCGAAAATGTATGTTTTTTTTAATTATTTTGGAGATGTATGGCAATATACTAATGGGTTTATAGTTATTGAGATCTATTTTATCCCCTGTTTTGAAGATTGATTTGACAAAAGCAACTTTTAATGCATTGGGGAAAGACTCCCTTTTGTTAAACAGGTATTTCCTGATGCATCTAATTTGTGTTTATTGCTGGATATGTTTGTTTGAATATCCTGGCGTTTATTTTGATCTATTCCAGCTCACATTTTTCATGTGTTTTATTATTTCACCCAGTTCAGCAGAATTGGTATTATTTATTTTGTCAAGACATTTGCAGGTGCTGTTGTGTATATACTGTAGTGGATCCCATTTGCTAGATGCAATTTTTTGTTGCAGATTTCCCTATTTGAATAAAAATTGGTTAAATGTATTCTGCTATTTCCTCTTTATTAGATGTGGATTCCCATTAAGCATTCACAAATGAATTTAGGTAGTTTTGTGGGAATGCTTCCTCTGACAACTCCAATCTAACAGTTGCCACATATTTTTGGAGTTACGTCTTATTTATTTCCAGCTGATTTTTTTGTCTATATATAGTTCTTTTTGCCTCACGAAGTAAATCATTCAATATATTTCTGTAAGTGGTATACAATTTATTGTTTTCATCTTTGTTGGGATTTGTATTTTTTCAAACAAAAGACTGTGTCTTTCTGTTTATGGAAGCCAAATGGCTGGAGAGATCCAAGGTTTTAATGCTGCTGATCTACGAGTATGCTTAATTGTAATGCTAAATTTTTGTATTCCGCTCTGATAAGCATAAATTAAGGTATTGCAAGCTGTTTCAGCATCCCTTATAAATATGCTGATGTCCGTCCGAAACCGAATCGGTCTTTGGACAAATTCGAATTTCAGAAAATGTTTGCACCGATTGGCATCACTAGTAACCACTAACCAGGATGTTTTGTGCAATACCCCTCTGGATAGTATAGTTGGGGCATTTCACGACATTTCGAGACAAATATCCCAAATTACACCCTAATCTCTCACTTTTTGTTCAAAATTGATCTATTGATCATCAAGGTCCTGAATTCAGTTGTACCTATATTAGCTCGATCTGACCCCAGGATTGATAGCCTTGTGCATTTTTGTAAGGTTACGCCGCAGAGGTATTTTTGGTGGCCAAAATAACGCATTTTATTTATCTAAATGTCAAAAATATTTACATGGCTGAAGTCGCAATGAAACCGAGATTACCTTTCTGGGCTTTGTTGCTGACCTTGAATGGCATTGAACACGTGAACTCGTAATATGTTTTATTTGACCTCGTCTGACCCCGGGTCCACCTCAAATTTCACATTTTCACCTCGTAAAATGCTTGCCAGTATTTGGCCTAGCAACGCAACAAATAAAAAGTGGTGGATTTTCCCAAATTTTCATATTTTCCATCGATATACGTGCGTGTTTTCGAATTACCCCAAGGGGGATGGTAACGGGCGGATATCTGTGAACCTTTTCGACAAATTTGGACGGGGTCCTTACCATTTGATCCAGCGTAGTTTACAATGGAGTCGAATTAAATATATATATACTTTAACCTAATATAAGTGGCCATATTGGATCAAACTGTCCCAAACCACTAACAATCGATATGTAGATGGCGTCATGCTCCGAACCTATGAGACTGATTTGGGCCGGGTCTTCACCATTCAATTCGGCGCTGATTCGGCGCTACGGCGCTACATTTTTACGGGTTTGCCTGACAAAACCCAGAAATATAGGTGATTGGTCTTAAGCCTTGTAGTAGAGGATAAGAAGCTAAACATGCATTAATCTAGCATTACGACGAACTGAAGACGATGACGATGGTTTCTTTATGACGATGTCCACCGATATGACGCCGCGAAGTGGCGTGGATTTATTATTACTTTAGGTCGTGTCAAACGAAATTTTAATATTGAAACCAGATCGTGAGTGAAGCCTAACCTCAGGTAACCTCTATCACTGGTTGCACATCTCGGTATGATACAAATGTTGAATGAAGGCAGTTTTTCATATAGCCTCGGATAGTAAATCACGATGACTGGTGGCAGTTAGTGCTCAATATGTAGCACATATTATATCAATAACTGTATGCATACGTATGTACCGAACTCTAACAAACAACTGAGGATTCATTCCATGACAGATCGACCCAAGCATAACACCCTACATCCAGCTGGCCGTATTTTAAGGGGGCATTGGTGGCATTGCCCCCTCCCCCTGGCGCGAAAAGGCGCGCTCTAAAATGTGTTGTACCTATCCCATTCGGGACGGACACCATTTGGTGCAAATTTCAAGATAACCAGGGAAAAAGTTTTTTGCGGACAATGCAAGCGGCTTGATAAAATATTGTCTGTAGATATGTTGCGCCCACTGTGGATCCAGGGGGATCAGGAGCAAATTTCGTTCCCCCCCCCCCCACCACAGGAATCAGGGAGGCATTAAATACAAGCATGCCCCCTGCGCGTTCCCTGCACTGAACGAGAAAGGCAGTGATGTTAGGGGAAAACTGGGAAAGTTCACAACTTTTCGGGGAAAGATAATTTTTCGTTAAAATAGCCTTTGTAGCTCAGTCAGAATCCTGCCATCCACAGTAAAAAACAGCACTATTTTCGCGCCGTTTCGCGTCATGTCACAAGTTTCGTAATTGCTTATACAGATTAGGAAAATGTATAAATGAATTCCATCAAGTGTCTGGCAGAGGCTCTCCTTGACGATAATTTCTGGTCCCAGGGCCTACTCTCTTCATTACATATTAATATTCAAGCAGGCTACATGTTGGGCTAGCTAGCCCGCCGAGCTTCGAAAAAGGCGACGCGAACCCAAGTACGCGTACACCGGCACCCGGAAGCTGCTCCAGCGGTGCCCAGCTTGCTGGATCGAAGAGCTAATTGTGAGGACCAGACCAAGATCATCTCCCCAAGGCCCAAGTCATCTTCCACCAGGCTCCTTCAGATCCACAGGGACCATTTATGTACAGAAATGTATTTCTGTCTCAGTCCTGCTGGTTTCAAACCATTGACACTATTGCCAGTTGTTTGTTTCAGTTTGGTACATATGTGATATGTATAGTACAGACTACAGTTGTTATTATGATGTGTGCTATTGAGTGCTGACTGCCACCGGTCATTGTGCTATCCGAGGCAAATGTATAAAAAATATACCTTCATTTCAATATTTTCCATCATACCGAGCTGTGCAAAAAAAGAACTTGAGGCATGGGTCCATTTACGGTCTGGTTCCGATATGAAAATGTAGTTTTACACTAACCAAAATTCAAATTTTCACGCCACCTCGCGGCTTCACATTGGTGGTCATCGTCATAGCGAAGCCATCTGTCTCGCTTCGTTTCGTTTGTTACATGATTAAAAAAAGTTTTATCCTCGACGAGGCCATTCTTTATTTATTTTATTTGGTGTATTTAGCGAATTCCCAAAGAGATCCTGCGCGCGCTAAATAACTAAATACCTTACTTTTAACAAGTATAATTAATTAAAAATGCTGCAAATGGCATTTTTTAATGATAATTGAACATGTATATTTTAGCGACATCAAGGAATACATGCATGAAATAGAGGTACATTTTTGTACTTTCGGCCGACATCCCCACTCAAAGAATTATCGATTGACGTCCCGCTAGCAAGTTGGTATAAGATAAGGGTTATTATTACATATATGTGTATATGTTTAGCACAATTTACAATTCAGAAATCCAAGAACTATATCTACAGACAATATTTATCAAACCACTTACAGTGTCAGCAAAAAACCTTTTCCTGGTTATCTTGAAATTTGCACTCAAGTGGTGTCCGTCCCGAACGGATACAACACATTTTAGAGCGCGCGTTCGGCGCCAGGGGGCATTGACCACCATGGCCCCCGGTAAATACGCCACTGATGTAGGGTGTTATGGCTTGGTCGATCTGTCATGGAATGCCTAGTTGTTTTGGTAAGAGTTCGGTAACATAACGTATGCATACAGGTATGAAATATAATATGTGCTACATATTTAGCACTAACTGGCCACCGGTCATCGTGGTGTTACTATGCTCGAGGCGATATGAAAATACTGCCTTTATTCAAACAATTGTGGTATCATACTCGAGATGTGCAACGAAGTGATAGGGTTTTCCCTGAGGGCTTAGCTTCACTCACACGGTCTGGTTTCAAATTATAAAATTTCGGTATTTACACGACCTAAAATACATCATAAATCCACGCCGGCCTTCGCGCGTCACATCGGGTGGACATGCGTCATAAAGAAACCATCGTCATCGTCCTTCAAGTTCGTCTTAATGCTAAATAACGTCATGTTTAGGCTTTTTAACTCGTACTACAAGGCCTAAGGCCAATCACCTAAATTTATAGGTTTTGTCAGGCAAACCCGTAAAAAGTAATTAGCGCCGATAGCGCCGAATCAAGTGCCGAATTGAATTGCTAAGACCCAGCCAATCAGTCTCATAGGTTCGGAGCATGAACGCCCCATCTACATATCGATTGTTTAGTCGGTTGGGAACATGTTTTGATCCAATTGGCCACTTAGATTAAGGTTAAAGTATATAATATTTAATTCGGACTCCGTTTTAAACTACGCTGATCAGAATGGTAAGGACCCCGTCCGAAATTGGTCTCGAAAAGGTTCAACAATTCCGCCCGTTACCCATCCCCGCTTTTGGGGGAATTCGAAAACACGGCACGTATATCGATGGAAAAATATGAAAATGAGGGAAAATCCACCCCTTTTTATTTGTTGCGTTGCTAGGCCAAATATAAGCAAGCATTTTATTTACATAGAGTGCTCGGACATCACTCTGACGTCATTTCTGGTTGATCTATCATGAGTATCATAGCCTCATCTTTTTCCATCGGGCAGAATGTGGCAAATTGATCTGGGACAAGGTACTGAAAGTTTGGTGACGATACCTATGTTGGTTTAGGATATATTTCAGAATAACAGGAGGGGAGGGAGGGGCTATAAGTAGCTCCCCCCCCCCCCAATTAACTCGCGGGTTAGCTCCAACGCAAAGAAAAACACTTATTACATTTAAAAAGGCAGACTCAGGGGATTAAGACACTTAACAGCGCAGCATTTTCACGATAACAGCGCAGGGCATTTGTAGCCAATAGCCATAACTGTCCGTATTTTTGGGTATGATCTATTTAACTCGAAGCAAAGTTTTTAAATGCTCTTGGCCCTTGTCGCTCTTGGTCTGCCACCGCACAGTGGGCGGATTTGCCCTTTTAGCGCGACACTGCTCGAAAGCTGACTTTGACAGCATGTAAGACAAAGAAAATGGGTATGTAGGGCCTTTTTGGTGCGCTGATTTAAAATATGTTATCTCAGGCGAGATCAGAAAAGAAAATAGAGATGCAATAATCCAAATGCAATGGTCACAACTCAAATCAAGCGTAAGCGTGTGACAGGACAGCAAACAACCCAATCACCACCGAGTTGCCTGTCCCAATCTAATGCAAGAGTATATTTTCACTAATGTGACTAATAAAGTTACAGCGAAGTGATCAATTTACATATTTGCCACCTCTCAGAAGCAACAAAACTCACTTATTTTTGCGTCTATTTCCGCAGTACCTATGCATTTAATGATTTAAGCCTGCGGGACAGATTCCAGCCTTCCCCCAGCCAATTTTTCGCTTGCCGATTCTAAACATTAGACGCAAACGGCTTGAAATTGTGTGAACTGTTCCTAGAAAGTAATTACGCGTAATTTATTTTTTTAATACGTCCGAGCAGAAGACGGTGCCAGCCTCATGTTTTTGGGGTGTTTACGAAATGCGGTTGTGCGGCGCATGCTTGCTTCGTAGTTTTGCGAATGGCAAATGAACCTGCGTCAGAAACGATGTCACTGGAAATATACATAAAATAATACTTGAAATGATATATTTTGGGGCAAAGGCCGCAACCAGGTAAACAAAAATGGGAGGCGATACCCTCCGTCAATGGTTTTAACTTCAAAATAAGTAAGAATGATATACAAGGCGTTACGCACATGGTGCTGCCTTCCCCACGATGTTAACGTGGATCACGCTAGGCGCAATATATTACATTTAACAAATTACAGCAAATAATGCCGCACATGTGAGATTAATATAGTTCCAAAACAATCATGACAGCACATATTTTTATCAGAAAATCCCCACATTTTACAATCCCTGAGTACGACTAATGATTTTGTTGGGGTACCTGTCCTTTTGATATATTGAAGACCAGTGCATTTAAAGCTAAAAAACGCTTTTGTGCTGGACATTGGTCGACCACATGGCTGCATGATCTTTAATAACTGTTTTTCGTTTCTTTGCCCCCCTAGCGCACATTTTTCACAACAAATTATATTTGGGATTCAAGAAAGAAATATATTGTTCATGACAAATTGAATGGTGTCATTCCCATCGAAATCGCTGAACAGTTTCCTCGGATATCTGGTGTGTGTGTGTGGGGGGGGGTCAGAATCTGCCCCACCCCGCAGGTTAACGAAAATTCTGGCTGCCCGCCCGGGAATAAGGTTTAAATGATTTATGCATCCGGTAACCGGAGTCTTTTTGTTCTTGAGAGGCAATAGCTAACTCAATACAAAGCGGCCCAAACTCGTGTCGGGAGTCGTGAGTAAAAGCAACTGTTGGCGCAGCAGCGCTCGGGCAAAATGCTTGAACTGTTCTTCCGTTAGATCTGGTAGATTATGATTGCTGCATCTTTTGTGTAAATGGCTTAGAACACGCTGTAAAAAATCCTTAATGTAATACAAAGCGAGCCATTGCGCTCACTGCCTATTGGTTGCTTGCTGCTGCAGGACTAAACGCGCATTGGAAACTTATGGTAGGTTGCGAGAGGACGGGGATAGTCCTCCCATCCCTCTCAGCGGGGGGGAGGGGGAGGAAATTGAGATAGGGAGTTGGAGAATATCTATGCATGAGAAAGGGGAAACAAGGAATGGGAATGGGAAAGTCTCACCAAAAATTGGATAAACGATTCTGGCTAATCAACATAGTTGAACGTAATATGTACTCAGGTAGTTTGCAAGAATGCGGATACTTATCGACCCGCCACGCAAAAAGGAGGAAAAAGGGCAAAAAAATCGCATTGGAACATAAAGAAACAGTCTCAATTGACCATGTGGTCATGATTTTTGTCGAGGTATCGGGGCCATTTTTGATTTTTTTCTTTGCAAAATATTTTCGATAGTTTTTTGTACCGACCATTTGTCTATAATACTTTGGTGTACATTTACAGCATAAGTAATTGTGTGAATGCCATTTATTTAGGGTTCATTGTGTTCCCGAGATTCAGGGCTATCTTTTGGTGCATAGGGTAGAGTGGGGCAAAGCACCCATGGTGGGTAAAACGCCCACCCATCATACTGCGTTACCATTTGACATTTTTAACAAATCTTTATAGTTGTTTTGAAGAACATGGGAGACTTTGCTTACATGCCATTTTCTGTTGCTGAGATTGTGTGGCGAGGGCAAGTGTTTTGTCAAATATTTTTACGTTTTTGAGGTTTTGTTCTTTTGCTTAACTTTGTAGGATTCCCTGTAATGAGGGTTGTGAAATCATGTTATGACAAACGTATTGGTGTGAAGATTCATTTGGACCCAAATTTGTTACGAGGGCTGTTCAATAAGTAACGTAAAATCATCTGTATTTCAGTCAAATTTTGGTTGAGCGACATGGATAAAACACCAAATAGATCTCTATAATATCCTGTACAAAATGACTTTTCTCGTGTGTGACCATATTTCTTCATCCAGCTTCCTA
>VOPJ01012938.1:0-15641 GCA_014673585.1 Semibalanus balanoides | reverse complement strand
TGTGCTAGCCACGAAAGCTCGGATTATTTTTCATTTTATATATTTCAACAATAAAGATATTTCTGCCACATTATGATCATTTATCTTCAACTTAAATAAATATTGACTAAAAACACATTATTTCAATGAAAACTGCTGCTTTTCAAATTCAAAACAGTCATCAATATCGTACTATTTTCTGCATAATTTTCCACTCTTATGGTCTTTTTGGGCTGAAATGTTCCACTTTAACTCCCAAGTCAAAATGGAATTCTCAGGGACTCTGGCCGACATTACACCGATGAATCGTCAGCTTTGTCTCCTATTTAACACTACTTGAGAGCAGCACTTCAGAAGGCACGCACCACTGTCGGCTATCGCTGGTGAAGCGCCCGCACGCATAAGAGCTGAGGGCTGTGACTTGAGGGTTGTGACTGAGGGTCTGTGACTGCTGGGCTGTGGATGAGGGCTGTGACGACCGGGTTGTGGACTGTGGGCTGTGACTTGTGGGCTGTGACTGAGGGCTGTGACTGAGGTGTGACTGAGGGTTGTGACTGAGGCTGTGACGTTGGGGCTGTGACTGAGGGCTGTGACTGTGGGCTGTGACTGAGGGCTTGACTGAGGGCTGTGACTGAGGGCTGTGACTGAGGGCTGGGACTGTGGGCTGTGAATGAGGGCTGTGACTGAGGGCTGTGACTGAGGGCTGTGACTGAGGGTTTGATGGACTGGATGTGGCTGTGACTGAGGGCTGTGACTGAGGGTTGTGACTGAGGGCTGTGACTGAGGGCTGTGGACTGAGGCTGTTGACTGAGGGGCTGGGACTGTGGGCTGTGAATTGAGGCTTGTTGACTTGAGGGCTGTTGACTGGAGGGCTGTGACTGAGGTTGTGGCTGAGGGCTGTGACTGAGGGCTGTGACTGAGGGTGTGACTGAGGACTGTGACTGAGGACTGTGACTGAGGGCGTGACTGAGGGCTGTGAACTGAGTGCCTGTTGACTGAGGGCTGTGACTGAGGGCTGTGACTGAGGGCTTGTGACTGAGGGCTGGTGACTGAGGGCTGATGAACTGAGGGCTGTGACTGAGGGGCTGTGACTTGTGCTGTGACTGAGGGCTTGACTGAGGGCTGTGACTGAGGGCTGTGACTGAGGGCTGTGGACTGAGGGTGTGACTGTGGGCTGTGACTGAGGGCTTTGACTGAGGCTGTGGACTGAGGGCTGTAACTGAGGGTTGTGGACTGAGGACTGTGGACTGAGGGCTGTGACTGAGGGCTGTGACTGGGGCTTGTGGACTGAGGGCTGTGACTGAGGGCTGTGACTGGGGGCTGTGACTGAGGGCTGTGACTGAGGGCTGTGACTGAGGGCTGTGACTGTGGGCTGTGGACTGAGGCTGTGACTGAGGGGCTGTGACTGTGGGCTGTGACTGAGGGCTGTAACTTGAGGGCTGTGACTGAGGGCTGTGACTGAGGTTGTTGACCTGAGTGCCTGTGACTGAGGCGTGTGACTTGAGGGCTGTGACTGAGGGCTGTGACTGAGGGCTGTGACTGTGGGCTGTGACTGAGGGCTGTGACTGAGGGCTGCAGCAGCTGAGGGCTGTGACACGAGCTGCAGCAGGCTGCAGATGGGCTGTGGTGACTGACCAGGCTGTTTTTCAGGCGCCACATGTCACTGCGGTTCAGATAGTGGTCCCTGAAGAGGAGCTCCACCGAGTCCAGCGCCACGTCGGCCGGCTCCACCAGGCGCACAATAACCGTGTCGTACAGCCGGTCCCGCAGGTGGAACGTGTCCACCACAGTGCTCTCCACACTGACGGCGTCCCCTGGGTCACAGACGGTCACAGACGGTCACAGACGGTCACAGACGGTCACAGACGGTCACAGACGGTCACAGACGGTCACAGACGGTCACACTACGGTCACAGAGTCACAGACCGAGACAGCAGCGGCTCAGTGCAGACATACCAGACCAGGTGACACGAGCTGCTCAGCGTTTATGGCTTATTCACTTTTTTGCATTACGATCGACCGGGCATCAGCGTCAATGTGCAAAATTAAGTGCCAATGGCGGTTAAACTGTGCTAACCAAGATAACTTTCCATGTTAACAATGTGGATTATTTGAAGCTTTGTCCACTAAAATCCTGTACACCTTACGATATGATACATGAATGTTGTGAAGTAAAAAAATGAATATATATATATATATATATATATATATATATATATATAATATTCCAGTTTGGCAAAAGTCAGGCGGAAAATGGTCTTGTGTTTGACGACAGGAGTATGGTGTGAGGTGATTACCTTTTTGGTCATCCCGGAGTGATCCTGGTGATACCAGAAGCAGCAGTCTGGCAAAATCCAACTCCGGGTGCGAGATCTCAACTATTTTCCCAACCTCTAATCCAGGAATAGAGGATGGATGCAGAATTATCTCCTCTTTTGACTCTGAAATGGTAAAATAAACATAATTTTATCAAGGCAGTTACAAGATAAAAATACCCATTTTTACTGGCATTTGGGGCACTTATCCCGCGCGGCGTAGGGGTCTCCCACCGAACGCGCGGCGTAGGGGGGATAAATTTTACCCCCCCCCCCTCGTATCTTCCGAACCAATAACCGCAGCGACACGCGCAAGGCGGCGATCAAAAGCTCTCAATGAAACAAATAGAATGCGTACCCAATTTTTAAAGTTAAAGGGAATATAGCACCTTTAACATTAGTTTTTAACTGAGATAGCCAGATTGTCGGGTGTGCTGAGAAACCCCCAAATCCGAAATTTTTCCCTCCAAACGGACCTAGTTGCTTGGAGTTTTCAACGCAAAAACCGTTGGTCATATGTGGTCATATTGTCAACGTCACAAATCCGGACGTTTTCGCATACGTCATCAGGTAGTTACTCCACTGTGATTGCCACCGCACTTCGCTTTTTGAACCGTCCGCCCAGTATTATCAGTTACCTTGCGGTCCGCCCCGACCGCCACCGACGGTCGGTCAGGGCGCTCGGGCACACTTAGTGGTCACGTATGCGTGCCCCCAACGTCCCTACCCCGGCGCGGAGCGAGCGCCGTCGGACCCAGCCAGTCGCGTTTCACGCCTACCGGTGCACCCATCGGCGGTGGCCGGCAACAGCAGCTGTCACTGCGGGCGCAAAGTTTGCCGTTCGATGCCTCCTGGACGACACAACTCGCTTGGTGACGGCAAGATCTGGGTGACGTCACATGTAAAACACATTACTATTTTTCAAATTACAACAAATTCTGACTTTTTCGCAAAATGAATGCCCAGGAACCGTAATCAGGGCATTCTTTCTCCATCATTAACATACTTTTCCCAAGGTGCTAAAAATATTCCTTTTAAGTCAAAATGAAAGGTCCCCACGGTCAGGTCATATATACCTAAGTTCGAGTTAATTTGAGTCAATGGTTCATACTTTTCAAATCGAAACCTTTAATTTATGGACTATCAACGCACATAAAGCTCTCAAAGGTGCTCACACTCTCACCTCTCTCTCAATAAGTAAAAATTTGAATTTGTATGCAAAGGTCAGGTCACAAAAGGGTTACTGGTACCAAGAAGTCCAACCGAAAGTCTTTGTGACACATGTATTAGGGGTTATTTTTTACACGTAAAAATCGATAGCAGCAGCCATTTTTACAATTTGGGGCCCCATAAAGGGTCAATATCAGGGCAATCTAAGGTCAAAACTGATAAATGACTAATATGAATAAACAATGCATGTTTCTAGGCATTTTTTTCTCATAAATACAAAAATGGCATTTATATATCTTGTATTCAGGTTCAAAAAATTCCCAAAAACGTTTATTTTGAAAAATAACGTTCATTAGCTACTTATGCTGGGCCAATGCGTCCACTGAAAAAAAAGATATTGCTTTGAATTTGGTTGGGTTATTTCTTATATTGGTTCTCTCATTATATATTTCCGGTTTTTGAATACCTTGAGAAAAAAAAAAAAACAAAACAAAAACAAAACAAAAAAAAAACAATTTTGGGGGGAAATTTCCGATTTATTTATTTGTATTTTGAGGGGTGAAATCCCCCAAATTTTGGCAATCCAATATTGCCATTTTGTAGAGAATTCAAATTTCCTCCTTATTCCGCTTTAAGCTTGCAATTTGCATTTAAGCTATCTTTGCTACGGTGCATCAAACATTTATCGTTTTTCCACCCAAAATGGCATGACATGACGTCATCAAAACGTCATTATCTCCCAAAGTTCTGATTTATTTTCGATTATTTTTTTTTTCTCTCGGAAGACGTCAAATTGATGCTGTATAAGTTACTGAAACTTTGACGTTGCTATCTGTTATAGTTTTCAAGTTATTTAGAAAATCCAGGAGGGGTGGTAATATTTACCTTCCCCCTACGCCGCGCGGGTTAATGTCAGATCAACCAAGCTATGACACAATACATTTCATATCTGTATTAACCCGCGCCATGTCGGGGGGCGTTAACCCCCCCCCCCCCCCCGTAAGGTCTTTCGAGGGTAGCGGAAAAACAGCGGCGCGCGCCACCGTTCTTGGCACAGGTATTCAGGCATCAATGTCCCACATTGTGTGAAATTATTTGTCTCAAGCCATCTCAGGTCAGGTCACCAAGCCAGGTCGTGTGACCCCAACTCCGAAAAAGTTGCAGACGTACCACAGCCACAATTTGTGACCGATCGGTTTCAAAATTCCTTGATTTCATAAGATCGTATTTACAGGTAACTGCGAAAGTAATGGTAGGTACCAGGGCTGCGGAGTCGGAGTCGGAGTCGGTGATTTTGGCCGGAGTCGGAGTCGATAAAATTTTGCCGACTCCGACTCCGGCTGTCAGTTATGGGCAGCGTATGGGTAAGGTACTTTTCAAGTGCATTTTATAGGAGTTATAGTGTACCTCCGATGGCGATGACTAAAAAAGTTAATGCCTCTTCAATTTGGCTTGTTTCAGCTGCGTTTTTATTGAAAAATTCAAAGCGGTAGGAAGGGAGGGAGGGACGGGTGTGAGTTAGTGAATGAGTGAATGACCGAGCGAGAGCGAAAGCAGGAGCAAGAGCAAGAGCAAGAGCGAGAGCGAGAGTGAGAACGATAGCAAGAGCAAGAGCAAAAACGAGAGCGAGAAGCGAGAGCGAGAGCGAGAGCGAGAGCGAGAGCGAGAGCGAGAGCGAGAGCGAGAGCGCGCGCACAGCCTGACTCGTTACGTCCATTGCGCGTCCATTGTATTCGACAAAGCATAGAACGGTATGAAAATCGCTCGTTGATGTGCAGCAGCAGCAGCACAGTGCACGAGTGGTGCACCGTGCACCACTCGTGGGTTTCACTAGCTACTGGTGCTTTTCAGAATTCACGCAAAGCCTCCTGCGGATGCGTAAGAAACCCCTATTGGCGTAAAGACGGAAGCGCCGCGACCTCCAATACGTGTTCAATATAAAGTATCTCTAGTATTTACGCTACCTGATGCCTCTTGCACCAAAAACTCTAACCGGGTCGATTATTTTTACCCAGATTCTCTTGCACCATCGCAAGTCGAAACAATACCGTCAAAATCTACCCAGGAATTCTACCCGGCGAACCCCGATTATACCTAGGTAGTCTCTGTATCTTGAATTCGTTCGACGAAATTACTTAATTTGTGCACAGAAGACGTAAAATTGATGTAGGAGAAGGCATCCGAAGTTTCGCGTTGATAGCACCGTCTGTTTTTAGCTGGCGGGACATACTGGAGAAAGAAATTAATGAGGCGACTACACTCTTCACATCTGCAATCTTGACAGCTGCGTCTGACGCTATTCCAGTCAAAACAGTGCATTTGCGACCTAGAGACAAACCATGGGTGACTAGAGACCTAAGACAAATGATACGTAAAAGAGATAGACTATTCAAACAAGCTCAACTACGACATACAGACCACGACTGGCACGATAGAAGCAGCACGTAAATTCGGTGTAACTGACCTCAATAGACAATTGAAAACCGACCATTTGAACCTCCAACTAAACAAACTTCTAGAGCATAAGCACAACCAACCCACACAAATACCATCAGATACTTAAAACTATCATCGGGAGTAAAAAAGACCGAGACATATCCACCCATCGTAGAACGATTGACGGGGAGGATAGTAACTGAGAACGACAAAAAAGCAACTCTACTTAATGACTTTTTGCCAAAATCAATTCCCGACTCGATCTGGCCCTAACCAAAACTACCAACTGTAACTCAAAACGGCAATCGACATACCATTCTTAGGAAGTTCACTATTAACTGAGGCGAAATCTATCTATTCTCATTCTCTCAATCCAAAATCATGTGGATCAGACATTGCTTCAAAAATTAAAATTATTAAGCTCACGGCAATATTATTGCGGAAAACTCTTTCTCAACTCTTCAACAAATCACTAAACGAAACCATTTTCCCAGCGCTCATGGAAAGAAGCTATTGTTCACCCCAATATTCAAAAGCATAAGGCTCACCATCCGACCCAAAAAAAATACCGCCCAAGTTAGTTTACTCCTGTGTCTCTCGAAACTCTAAGGGAAAAGGTTGTATTTAAAAGGATTTATGAAAACATACAGGAAAACAAACTTCTTTCAGATAAGCAGAGTGTATTACCGACCAAAACACAGCACCCCAACTTTCAAACTGACCTACCTCGACACACAACCTCTATAATCCCTAGACGAACGGACGAGAACTTCACCGCTATATACCTTCGACCATTTCCAAAAACTGACAAAATATGGCACCTAGGACTCTTGACGAAATGCAAATACGAGTTTAACATATCAGGACGACTCCTCGACTGGCTGACATCTTACTTAAACGGCAGACGACAACAAGTAGCCTTAGGTGATTCCCTCTCAACGACACAGACGACTAACGCCGGATGCCCTCAGGGCTCTGTACTAGGACCACTCCTAGCCCTGATGTATTTAACGGACTTAGCAGACAAATTGACAAACGACATTCTTATCTACGCCGACGACACATCTCTCTACCTTCACTACTAGTCAAGATCATACAGATACACCACAGGACTCATTGCACGTGATTGGACACTAGATACAAAATACGCTAGTGAAGGGGCAATTACTTTCAACTCCACCAAGACCATCAACAAAACATTTAGCAATAAAAAGACAGTAAATATTCCAAACTCACTCATTGGCGGGAGTCATACCATTAGTGGGACCAGCCCACAACACCTGGGACTCACCTTATCTATGCAACCCGTTTCATGCGCACGTGAACACAACCATCAAAAAGAGATCAATGATCGCTTAAGCCCACTATACCCATAGCTGAATCACACCTAGAACATACTCAAACCAAATATACTTTACCTACATACTTGTATTTCGACTACTGTGACTCTGTGTACGACGGACACATAACTATCCGTGACGAAATCAGACTTGACACGACTGCCAGAAACAGACAGCCAGACTAGTGACCAGGGCCGGACTTTCGGTACATCAACTGACGCACTTAGACGTGGAACTAGGAGGAACGACTTTGAGGAACTAGCGCACAGCATACACAAAGCTTATTTTCTGACAGAAAACTCCAAGTGAGCATGAAACAATCCCTGAATACATTACAACCAAGCTACCCGGACAGCTAGACGATCTGAAACAGGCAGAACACTCCGCATCAAACACACACACATTGCCCCAAGTAACCGAAACTTTATCCTTCCAAAGATTTTTTCATTCCAGACGCCACCAAGGACTCTGGGAGTTAAACTTTCGGAGTCTATCCGCCTAATACCCACTCCCAAAATCATTTCAAAGCAGCTCTCAGTTACAGGGATGGGTACTGAGAAAACCGCCACCTTTTTTCGCCTTAGGCTACCCTTAAAAGGTAGCCGTTTCCCAACACTCAGTTGAGGCTGGTATGTCCCCCTTCAACGCGCACCAATAACAGAATTTTAAAAATGTTCAAGCCCTCGTGTGATGCCGCGGCCATTTCCTTCAGAAAGACACACTTCACTTTACACTTACAATTGCCCGCAGTTCCACCGAATACAAGAACACAATTACTCACAAACATATCAGACATTTTCTACAACGGAGATTTCACAGCACTATACACACACACACAGTTAGATTACACTGCTCCACGGCACGGACTCAGCACCAGCGACGGCTCCAGGGTGGCCTCCGAGTTCCAAAAATGTTATCATCAAAACAAACGCTCGAAAAATAGTTAAATCTGGGGAAAGGGACGGCGTCTGACACCCGGGATGGTTAGCGCAGCTAGATAGATTGCGACAATCGTCAGACGCCCACCGGCGTGGCGGCGAGATATTGTAAATAGCATTTTGTGTTCAAGGGATAGGTGCTTCGATATTAAGCGTATAGCTTATGCACCGATCCTTTTGCCTTGATGAATGTGTTAAATGTGTCCACCCTGTCAAGGCAAATAAATTGTATGAGTATGTATATTCGGAAAATCACTCAGGGGTTCTTTTCCGCCCGCCCCCTAGCCAATGGAAGGTTAAGAGCTAAGCCGAGGGATGCTTGCGTGCAGTGGGTGGCCATGGCACCCAGTTACCAGCCCACTTACACTGCCTCTCACGACTGCTGCCGCGGTCAGTGAGTTAGACGAGCTCTGTACAATGGACGAAAACAACGAGCACGGGACAACCAGTGAAAATAGAACGCTAGAGGAAACAATTACCGTTGATACAAAATATAAAGCAATAATATATGTATATATGAAATCTAACATATTACTCTCACGTCGGCGATGGTACTCATCGGAGACGCCAGACAATGCCGGGACAAAACTCCTTTACCATATAGAATCCAAAAGCGCGATGAAACAAAAGGAAGATAGATCAGGTAACACCGGTGTCGATTTGTATGCTTTGCCCCCCCCCCCCCCACAAAAAAAAACATTAGGCCTATGGCGTTGCATGGTAAAAATATAATCAGAATCTATTAATGTTAGCATTGCCCCCCCCCCCACAAAAATCACATTTTCAAGAAATGACGCCCCCGTCAGGTAATGCTGAACACACACACACACACTTACCTCCTCGAACAGGTTGCAGCTTCTGATGTACCACAAGTTTCAAGTGGACTTCTTGATTCATAGTTGAGCCCATTATGTCTGAAATGTCACACATGGTAAAAGGTAAACAATGTTATACAATATACATGTAGCATAAGTTGTTGAAACTGGGGCAGATAACACTGGCCTGTGTTTGAAAACTTTTTTCATAAGGTCAGAGGTTTCTGAACAAATCTTGGCTATGTTCGGGGCGCTGATTTTGGAAATGCTATCCGTTGTTCTAGGTTGGCTCCAGTTTTCGCGCTATTCCAAAAACAAAATTTTCCGCATTGTACTATTTTGTCCTATTTTATAAAAGTAGTTCTATAGGGGTTACAAGCACAAAATTTGCAGAACAGATGGAGGGTACGGTCATCTCTATCATTACAAAATTTCGTGCCCTAGATCAATATCTTCCTGATCAAATGCCCTAAGGAGACGTCGAACGGCGGCCGCGGCGGGCTGTTTTCGGGGCGCCGATTTGAGTTTCAATGCTCGTATCTTCAAAAGTTGAGCCCCGATTGTCGATATCTTAGTGTGACAAGATTGTTGAGAAAATTATGTTGCTGGATAACTCCAAAAATATACTCATAGCCCACAATGACACTGATAATGGAATTTTGGCAGATTTTCGCCCGCCAGGGGCGGGTGACCGGGCGCGCTACGTCGCCTCGTCAGCTGACAGATCGCTCACGCTCACTGACGACACCGGACACGCTCACTTTATGGACTTGATTCACACACGGCCCTGCACGCACACACGCACAGACACTCACTTTATCCATAGCTGTTACCATGGCAACAGGAGCATTAGCAAGAATAGGAAACGCGCCAAGATCGCTAAGATAAAGCCCGTCCAAGTCCGAGCTGCGGCCGCCCACCGACAAGGCGGCGTGACGCGCCCGGTCATCCGCCCCTGGCTGATGAAAATATTTCCAAATTCAATTTTCAGTGTCATTGCGGGATATGAGTATATTTTGCGGGTTCTACAGCAACAGGATTTTCTCACAAATCCTGTCAATTAAGATACGCCAAAGATCGGGGCTAAACTTTTAAAGATATGGCCACGGGGCAATGCTTTGTCCTCGCGGACCGAATGGTTGTTTTTTTCTGTTGCCCGTCCAACTCCGCCGCAATCGAACTAAAACGCCCGAAACGCCGGCCCGCTGCAAAGCCAACGCATAACTGCCGCGCCTCAAAACGCAAACCCGCAAACGCCCGCCTCAAATACCAATAAAAAAAAAAAAAAGTTAAAATAATAAAGAAGTATGAAGAACGCCACCCGCAAACGCCGCCCGCAAAAACGCCGCCCGCAAACGCGCCCACGAATGCCGCCCGCAAACGCCCACCCGCAAACGCCGCCCGCAAACACCGCCGCAAACGCCGCCCACAAAAACCCCAGCCGGGAAACGCCACTACCCGCAAACGCGGACCGCAAACGCCGCCCCGCAACACCAAAATACCGCCAACGCCGACCGCCAAACACCAATACTGCAAACTCCGCCCGCAAACGCCGCGCCGCAAACGCCAATACCGCCAACGCGCCCGCGAACGCCGCCAGCGAACGCCGCCGCAAACGCCGCCCGCAAACGCCGCCCGCAAACGCCGCCGCCAACGCCGCCCGCACGCCGCCGCCAAAAACGCCGCCCCAACCCGCCCGCAAATGCCGCCCACAAACGCTGACCGAAACGCGCCCGCAAACACCAACAATACCGCCTAACGCCGACCACAAACTCCACTCCGCCCGCAACGCCGCCAGCAAAATGCCGCCCACAACGCCCGCACGCAAACGCCGCCCTCTAAGACGCCCCCTACAACGCCGTCCGCTAACTGCCGCCCGCAAACGCCGGCCCTCAAACGCCGTTCGTGAAACGCCGCCCGCAGCGCTGCCCACAAACGCCGCGCCGCAAAAAGATCGAAAAAGGCGTGTTTCCCTGACAGTTTCTTGAGCTGGGATTCAAACCCAGGATTTTCCATGAGTGAGTTATATGACCAAACCAACCGCTCTTGATTATAGTTGGCACTGTTACAGAAAATGTAGACAAAAACATGAAAATGTATGTGTACTAACAGATCCCTGACTGGGATTCGAACCCAGGACCCTTGTATGAGTTAATGGTAACACCTAAACACTTTACGTTTTTCATTAGCTGAATCTGGCACTGAAACAAAAAATAAAAATATGAAAAAAGCGTGTTTCCTGTCGTTTCTGACTGAGATTCGAACGTACGATCCTTGTACGAGTGTACTCGCATTATTAATTCGATTGTCATATCTAATAGCCCGTCAATCCAAGTAGTAATGTGTGGTCACAGTTTAAGCGCTATTAAGTGAAAAAATGTGATCCCATCAATCTATCTATGCCCTTTCGTGAATACGATACTATATCGATATCGATAACTGATATCGATACCAACTGATAGTCCGTCATCAAATAGTATGGCTGCAGATAGTTTGGTATCGCATTGGCAAGCAACATTGGATGATTATGACGCTAAAGTAAACTATATAAAATAATGATATTCATGTCCTTGACGATGATTCGACCCAGACCCTTTTATGAGTTGAATTCCAGCCGTTGCGCGTCCTGGTCCTGTCCCACAACCCCTTGCAGAGCTCTTGTACCTATTTCGGCGAACTGCAATGACCATTGTCACTACGGCTGCCAGTTTACCCGAGTCGTAAAATTTGGGGTGCAGGGGCAACTTCAAGGTCACGTGGCCGCGTGAATTCGAATTTGCCCAGGGTAGGGGCCACCAACCAGCAATGTGGATTCAACCATTAGCTGCCATTCAGCAAATTATGAGAAGTTGACCCCAATAAGTTTTTTTCGCTAGAGGGCCTCTTTGAATGGCCCATTTACCTATGGGGAAATGGCACGTGCCTGCTCGGCGATTTTTTCCACACTACGTAATCTGCCCTCATCTAGATCCCCGTGAAGTGAGCTTATGCTGAACATTTTGGGGAACATCGGTACGAGCGTTTTTCCAGAGCACCAACTTTTACCGATCTCCAACACAACCGACACCAATCCCTGGAGAACGGCTCAGGTTGTTTTTCTATAGAAAAACACAATTCTAAAGAATGGTGTTATTTCAATATAGAAGAAACAACCTTCGGTTACGGACATTGAAACTAAAATCGGCGCCCCGAAAACAGGCTCCCGCGACCGCCGTCCGATGTCCCCTTAGATAAACTTTTAAAGATACGGACATTGAAACTCAAATCGGCGCCCCGAAAACAGGCTCCCGCGACCGCCGTCCGATGTCCCCTTAGACATTTGACCAGGAAGGTATTGATCTAGGGTCACGGAACTTTACAACGATAGAGTTAACTACAACCCTTCTTCTTGTCTTGTAAGTATTGTGCTTCTTATTCCTACAGGGTGTCCCACAATTGATGTCACACCCTTACACGAGCTCTATTTCGCCCAGTTGGCCGCACCGCGAATGGAATTTCGCCAGGACCGGCCCTCAGGACTTCGTTGCGAGTCACTGGTCACGGCCCGCTTGACCGTACGTGATCCACCCGCTGGGAATGGGTGGCCGGGTCAATTTCCGGATTGGCACCCAGTGCCCGGTGGACCAGGTGTCCAGCATGGTCAATTGCAGTCTTTTTTGGCCCGCTGCCGGGCTGTCGGCATGCCTGTACGGCGGGATGACCCATGGTCAGGTTGCCGAGAAGCTGGGCGTCACTCCGTCCGCACATCCTCCGCTGGCTGTCCCGCCACTGTCGCTGACAGACCCTGGAGTAACGAATGGGCCGCGAGGAGAAGAGCTCTGTCTTCCAGTGGCCAAAAATCGTATGGCCAATCGGCGCTGAAGAGAGCCATTCAACAAAAAATTGAGCGACCGCTGACGTCAGCGGTCACCGGGTATCATATATCAAGTTGGGCGGTTGCACAGATATCTGAGAAATTCCTGTGCTAAAATCCATCAAAACCCGCCTCCAGCCAAGGCGAACGGAGAGCAAAGCGCAAGACCGGAGTTCGCCATGGATGAGGCGCGACTGGACCGTCAAGACTGGACGACGTGGTTCTGTTCACGGACGAGTCTATGTTTGAACCTCTTACATCCGCCCAACCAGCAAAACGACCAAATTTCATCCCACCGTTCACCATGTCGCACAGCTCAGCAGCGGCGCCGACACAGACCTGCTCTTTGACCATGCTGGACAACCTGGTCCGCGCGCACTGGGGTGCCAATCCGGAAATGATCCCAGCCATCCTCCCGGCGGGCCGGATCACGTCGGTCAGCGGGTCACGTGTCCAGTGGACTTGCATCGGAGCCCTTAGGGCCGGTCCTGGCGAAATTCCATTTGCAATGCGCCCAACTGGGGAAATAAAGCTCGTGGAAGGGTGTGACATCAATTGTGGGACACCCTGTATAGAACTATTCATATAAAATAGAACAAAATATTACAAAACGTAAATTTTTGTTTTTGAAATAGAAAAATAAAAACTGGAGCCAAAAAAGCAAAACGAGCGTCATTTTCGGAGTCAGCGCGCAAAACTGACCTAGAAACGGTTGAGAAACTCTTGACCTTATAAATCACGCAGGCCAGTGTTATTGACCTCTAGTCTTCTCAGATCAGGTCACGTCACCCCACTTCCCAAAAAATTGCGGTCGGTCGTACCTCAGTCACAGTTTGAGGCTGATCAGTTTTGAACTTACAAGATTCCATAAGGTCATAGTTACCTACTTTTGTTTTAATCGGTGATAGGTCGGGTCATTTTTGTAACCTCATTTTCGTCAATTTCGTAACCTATAAGTCAATGAGGGAAATATTCAATGATTCCTATTCCGTGGATATAGCAGTCCAATTCCTTCAACATCATGCTATGATAGGCCATTCTTGGTGACCCAGGTGCAATTTTTGTTCAGTGACCCTTACAGGGTCAGTCAAGGTCATCCGAGGTCACCAACACTTGTTTAGCAATAACTCTCGACAGAATGAAGCTATAGAAGTGAACTAGACACCAATGGGTTTGTCTTGTCGAAACACGTCTCTCAATATGCAAAATGGCCTACTTGGGTCACCACTTGACCTTGAACTGAGGTCAAATTTTTAAGATGAACTAACCTGGTGGACACTTATATGATTCAAAGCGCTTTGACGATACAAATACAATAGCGTGACAATTATTGTCGTACTTGTATTATATAAAAGCTATGCACGAAAAAACGATTTGCTAAAAAATGGCCTTTGATGACCACTGGACTCTAATCTCTGGAACCCTAACTATTGACCCAAGCTAAAATTTGATAAACTTATGGATATTTATTTTGTCAAGAGCAGTTGATTTTTGTTTTCTCTTTGTTGCTAGCTGGGGCATTCCATGACAGATCGATCCAGCCACCACACCCTTCACCTCAGATTTCGATTAAAATGCGTTTGGGGGGTTATCTGGGCCGTAGAATCACGCTGTGAAATTTTCAGCCCCATCCGTCAAATATTTTTTCGAGTTATAGCCTCAGGTTTTATTCGATTTTGCTCAAAACAGCAATTTTCAGCGGGCGATATCTCCCATCTTAATTATGGGAGTCGTTGAAACCTATACATCATAAAAATAATCATAACCCATAGATTAATGTAATATAATATTTTTGAAAATGCTAAATTTTCGAAATTTGTAAACGGGATTTTAAGTAAAATTATGTTTTTTATACTGCGGCCACTAAAAATGACGATGTCAGCATTGACTTCAATATATAAACCTTCGATAGTAAAAATATTTGAGCTAAACTTTTTTTATAAATATTATATTTATATTTTTGAATTGATAAAAATATTGGTCACCAGCACGTATTTGATAATAACTTTGCACGTAAAAGTGCTAGAGAGCGTAACTGAACAGCATTCTATTTGCCTCGTCGAGCTGTCCTAAATGATACATAACATGACCCTTGCAGGTTACTCCTTGACCTCAAGGTCACGTGACCTGGGTCACCCGGTGCAGCCAACGCCAGATCGACCAAAACATAACACCCTATACTTTTCATAGTTCGATGCAAATATGCTTTGGGGGTTATCAGGGCCATACATTCACACTGTGCAGTTTTCAGCCCCGTCTGTCAAATAATTTTCGAGTCATAGCCTCGATGTTGCGCAAACTTCGAATCTCCCATCTAAATCATATGAGTCATATAAACCTGTGCATTATCAGAATTTCGGAAGCCATAATTTGAGATAATATTTTTAGAACATCCCAAAATGATTTTGACAAAAAAAAAGATATATGTTCAAATCACGCGAATTTTGTATGTGGCCATTTAAAATTCGAATTTTCAAAAATCATCTATTGTCTATGTGTAATCAAGCCAGATCATTTTGAAAATCAAATTTAGGTCGCATGACCTTAAAGGGAGTGTGCCTACTCATATTGGTCATGTGGAGTTGTTGACACTAGTCTGTAAAACATATTTTTCTTAATTTAGCCATGTACTTCATTTCCCCAGATTCACTATAGTTGCTGAGATATTCCAAATTCGCCAAGATCATTCCGGCGGAAAAATTATCCATATTCGCCAGAGAGCATTCGATACTAGAATCATTGCCCTTAAATTACAACGCTAGCATATATTGTTAGCGCTGGCCAATAGAAAACAA
>VOPJ01012937.1:0-15637 GCA_014673585.1 Semibalanus balanoides | reverse complement strand
GGCCCCTCTCAGCCGCGACGGGGGGGGGGGCATTTGCCCCAAATGCCCCCCCCTGGCTGCGCCCCTGGTTGTGTGTATTGCTTATTTTTAGATCGCGGGCTGGCACGACTTGATCACGTTTACAATGTCGCATCTGGTGTAATATTACTGATCCAGCGATCATATTTTCTCTACAATGGCTCAACAGGTGCCCATATCAGTTCTGGTCGTGGTCTCTGTTCCCCCTGTCGGTACTCCAATGACAGCCGCCCGACCTTGCATGTTCCTCCTGTCGGTACTCCAATGACAGCCGCCCGACCTTGCATGTTCCCCCTGTCGGTACCCCGGTGACAGCTGCCCGACCTTGCATTGTTTTCCCCTGTCGGTACCCCGGTGAACGGCTTGCCCGACCTTGCCATGTTTTCCCCTGTGGGCTACCCGCTGACAGCCGCCCGACTTGCATGTTCCCCCCTGTCGTACCCCCGGGTGACAGCCGCCGACCTTCGATGTTTCCCCTTGTCGGTACTCCATGACAGCCGCCCGACCTTGCATGTTTTCCCCTGTCAGGATACCCCGGTGACAGCCGCCCGACCTTGCATGTTCCTCCTGTCGTTACTCCAATGACAGCCGCCCCGACCTTGCATGGTTTCCCCTGTCAGGGTACCGGTGACAGTCTGCCCGACCTTGCATGTTCCCCTGTCGGTACCCCGGTGACAGACCGCCCGACCTTGCATGTTCCCTGTCGGCTACCCCGGTGACAGCCGCCCGACCTTGATGTTCCTCCTGTCGGTACCCCAATGACAGCCGGCCCGACCTTGCATGTTCCTCTTGTCGCTACCCCAATGACAGCACACCCGGACCTTCATCGTTCCCCCTGTCGCGGTACCTCAATGACCAGCCGCCGACCTTGCATGTTCCCCCTGTCCGGTTACCCCAATGCAGCCGCCCCGACCTTGCATGTTCCCCCTGTCGGTACTCCAATGACAGCCGCCCGACCTTGCATGTTCCCCCTGTCGGTACCCCGGTGACAGCCGCCCGACCTTGCATGTTCCCCCTGTCGGTACTCCAATGACAGCCGCCCGACCTTGCATGTTCCTCCTGTCGGTACCTCCAATGGACAGCCGCCCGACCTTGCATGTTCCCCCTGTCGGTACCTCCAATGACAGCCGCCCGACCTTGCATGTTCACCCGGTCGTACCCCATGGCAGCCCCCGACCTGCATGTTTCCCCTGTTCGGTACCCCGGTGACAGCCGGCTGCCGACCTTGCATTGTTCCCCTGTCGGTACCCCAATGACGCCGCCGACTTGCATGTTCCCCTGCGTTACCGGTGACAGCCGCCCGACCTTGGCATGTTCCCCTGTCGGTAACCCCGGTGGACAGCGCCCGACCTGCACTGTTCCCCTGTGGGTACCCGGTGACAGCCGCCGCGACCCTGCATGTTTCCCCTGTGGGTACCCCGCTTGAAGCCGCCGACCTTTGCACCCTGCCGCAGAGTCCCGACTGGCAAGTTACCTGGCGAGTGGGGCCATCGACGGCATCATCAACATCTTCGACATCGAGACGGAGCGGCGTCTGCACACGCTCGAGGGCCACGCCATGCCGATCCGGTCGCTGGCGTTCTCCCCCGACTCTAAACTGCTGCTCACTGCCTCCGACGACGGTCACATCAAGATGTATGACGTGTGAGTGCCCACCAGCCGGCCGACGGCAGAGTTAGACGCTGGGCCCGACGAAGGATAGCGCATGTCTCTAGGGTGATTGGAAGTGGTAGGTGTTGTCTTCCGAATTTGTAAAACGTTGCAGTGGATTGCTGTTGTGCGTGCTAGTGGGCGGCTACCTTGTCTGATGATAGTGTTTATCAGCCCTGATAATGGGCTCGTTCGTCCTTTTGAGATGTATCGCGTGAGTTGGATATCTCCCACCTCCTGATCGCTGAGCCTGTGTGTGACAGGAACGACGCTGACCTGGCCGGCACACTGTCGGGCCACTCGTCCTGGGTGCTGTCGGTGCACTTCGCCGACGACCACAAACACTTCGTGTCGAGCAGCACGGACAGCACGGTGAAGGTGTGGGACACCGCCTCCCGGACCTGCCTGCACACATTCCAGGAACACTCCGATCAGGTGAGGTGTGGGACATGGTGAAGGTGTGGGACATGGTGAAGGTGTGGGACACGGTGAAGGTGTGGGACAATATCTCCCGGACCTGCCTGCACACATTCCAGAAGCACTCCGATCAGGTGAGGTGTGGGACATGGTGAAGGTGTGGGACAATACCTCCCGGACCTGCCTGCACACATTGCAGGAGCGCTCCGTCACTAGGTGAGAGGCCTGCGCCTTCCGAGGGCCGACCGAGGGCCACCGGCTGGGAAGCACTGGTGACGACCGGCCTGAGGGGACTTTGTGGGCATTGGTTTTGTCTTATGAGTATATCGACATTGCACTTGATGTGCTGTGTAGGCGCTAGAGGAGAAAGAGGTTGAGTATGAGAGGTGTTTTGCACATGGTTTGCATGGGTCACTACTATTTTCGCAGCTGCTGAACAGGTGACAACAGTCAATGGTCATGCTTGCGGTATTTGCCACCTCTGAGCTGAGCTTCCGGTTTCACCGCGGTCCTCCCGACTTGACTGTTGTGCTCTGACTGTGCGGCAGTTTTGGTGTTCCGGTACAGTCCGGCTGACTGTCTGCTGACTGTGCGGGCGGGTTGTGGGTGTTCCCCGGTTACAGTCCGAACTGGACTGTCCTGCTCTGACTGTGCGGCAGGTTGTGGTGTTCCCGGTTTACAGTCCGGCTGATGTCCTGCTCTGACTGTGCGGCAGGTGTGGTGTTCCCGCGTACAGTCCGACCTGACTGTCTGCTCTGACTGTGCGGCAGCGTGTGGTGTTCCCGGTACAGTCCGACTGACTTGTCCTGTCTGACTGTGCGCAGTGTTGGTGTTCCGGTACAGTCCGACTGGACGTCCTGCTCTGACTGTGCGGCAGGTGTTGTGGTGTTCCCGTACGGTCCGGACTGACTGTCCTGCTCATGAACTGTGCGGGCAGTGGTGGTGTTCCCGGTACAGTCCCAGCTCGGAGCGCATCGTGTCCGTTTCGGACGACCGCAGTGTACACGTCTACAGCTGCCCGACCTGAGGTGAGCAGGCTGCAGACAGAGCAACATCGCATCTCAACACTCCACCCCGCGCCGGCCCGCCGGGCACCGCGGACCGACGCCGCGCCGACAGATCTGCGGGGACCGTCTGTAGCAGACAGCGCCACCTTGTGGGGGCTGCTGGCACGGGACTCGCTGCGTTGTGTCCTGCCCCGCCCCGGGCTGGCTGTGACCTTTTTAGCGCCGCGCGGGCGTGCCAGTCCCGCGTCTGACGCTCGTGTTGGAAACCGTCTCGAGCGAGGCGACGTGCTTATTGAAGTATTGTATTGTGGACGGCCATGGGAATACACGTGGCTGTTTGGCGGCCGCTGTGGCCAACAGGAGCAGAGGACGGCTGTGCTGGTTTGATGTAGCGGGACGTGGATAACAACGAAATCTGCCACCACGATAGCTGCCATACCAGCGACCACAACTACACACCACTTGGAGAAATATAATTATAGGCGCTATAAAGGCGAATATACAAGCCTGGTGAACAGCACTCTCGATACATACACACGATGACACAACTTTAACAAGCTAATGGTGACGGCATCCCCACACAGCCGAATACGGTGCTCCGAACCACAGTAGCGCCACTTTCAGTCACGCTGGCTTCACATGAGCCAGGTCAGCAGTACTTAAAGGTCCACTTGACGTCAATGAAGCGTCAGACGGGATCCTGTTGGAAGTCTGGACGAAGATACTGCCAGTTGCACACTGACAGTACCTTCAGCGCACTAAACGTCTGCCAGTAAGCGGACCTCCTTTCTCTGCCATTGGTGCTCCATGACACTGAACACAGACGTCACTGCACGCCATGGCACGGTCCCACCACCACCCAGGCCGTCACAGCCCAGTGTCTTGTGTCTGTGCTCAGAGTTCAGACGTGGAGCTGTGCGTCAGACGAGAACGTTCCGCGGCACCTGCCGCTGCTCCGCCCGCTGCGCCTCCCACCAGGTGGCCACCCTGTCGAAGCCCTGGCCGACGGTGCTGGTCACCTTGTCGGCCACATCAGTGGCAGTCACCGACACCTGCCGAGACAGGGTACACGGTCAGCCAACACCGGTACACCCAGCACCGACACCTGCCGAGACGGGGTACACGGTCAGCCAACACCGGTACACCCAGCACCGTCACCTGCCGAGACGGGGTACACGGTCAGCCAACACCGGTTCACCCAGCTATCCGTCTTCAAGCCAGGTATGCTGCTACAGTGGTCAGAACAAGAGAACAGAACACCGGTACACACCTCATTCATAAGATACGTACTGCATCTAGGGGAACGCACCAGGAATCAAACACAATCATATCGTATTGTTTAAAAAAATAATTAAATAGTTAGTTCTTTGATGTACCATCATCTTCTAAATTATATAGTAGTTTTAGTTCTGAAATGCATTGTTATCCAGACAAACGGAACGGAACCTATCCTCAAACCATTGTTGTTAATAAAATAATACACAGTGCGATCACCAACCATATGCTGCGGTACGCGGAGGGGAGGGGGTTGGGGTGGGGCGTGTCTCTCACCTTGCGCTGCACCTCTCGCCAGTTTTCCGGCGAGCTGACCTTGGCCCAGAGCGTGTCGGAGTCGGGCCGCTCCCACGCCTCGACCCGCTGCTGGTCCAGGCTGACCAGCCGCCCAAAAGTACGTCATCACCATGGAATCCTGCCGCGCACAGACGGCACCGTTAACACAGCCAGTCCTCAACACCGCCAGTAGGCACAGACAGCAACGATAGCAATCAGCACTGTTGGCCCTCGATCAGCACCATCAGCATTCAGCAGTCAGCATCCTCAGCTCCCAATACTGTGGCCCATGGTCGATATTGTACTGTAAACAGCTTCCATATACTTGTGTAACCGACATGGGAAATGCCGGCGTTCGAGATTTCCAGAGAGTGGCAAGGCACTTCCGTAAAATGGGGGCGGATTGGGTAGGCATATTGTTTGGAAACGTCAACCGGTCGGATTCGGAGCATGCCTTAGAAGAAGAGATACAAAAACAGGAACCGGCACCGCCCGCCCATAAATGAGTTGGCATGGCATTAATCCCGGCCATATGTGACAGCACCCGCCAGATCTGGCAGCCAGCAATCTGCACGTTTACTTCATTATACATTAACCATTTTTAAAGACCGAACATGCGCTGATCCCGACATGGGACCGGCAAGCCTGAGTTCAGACACAGCTTCAGGCCCGCCGGCCCTGAATTTGGGCCCGGCGCCGGCTCCGTGGTCCTGAAATTTGCATCCCTACTGACTCTGAGAAGCCTTAATAAACAGAAACTCAACACCGGGTCGCATGCAGACGGCTGGCGCGGTGACGTGGTCGGAAGCGTGGGATCGGTCTGGACAGCGTGACGACCGGCAAGCTGCTGATGTGGACTGTGGGCTGACAGAAGAACGCGCACTATGAGTGACCGTGCACTCACAGTGCACTGTTATGGTGCACTGGAACACGTGCTATGCGGGTCTGGTAGCAAGTGGAGGGCACTGCTGGTCCCGGGTAACACGTCCAGAGAAAATGATCCAAACTTATCTGAGATGTAGCTAAGACAACACCCTGGTGACACGGACACAGCGGCTTCCGCTACCAGGGGGTACGGTGAGGGACGTGTCCCCCACCAACATTTTCGGATTTTAATACTAAGCCTATGGGCGTTGCATGGGAAGAATGGACTTCAGAATGCCTCCGTTGCCCCCGCCCCCAACTTTCGGGAGGTGGCGTCGCCCTTGCACGGAGACTTCTGTTTTGATTAGCCGCCGATCTGTACGGTGCTTCTGAAGCCCCGCGTCACAGCAGATAGAAGACACGCCTGAAGCCCCGCGTCACAACAGACAGAAACAAGCCGGCGATGTCAGCCCCAGCCGCCGACAACAGACAGACGCACACACAGACAGACACGCACAATTACAGGTCTGCCAGCTGCCGGGACTGGGTCATGTCAGACGTAGCCAGCCCCCGGGGTGGCCGACGACTGGACCGTAACAGAGCGTCACATCCCAGGGTGACCGGGACAGGGCACAACAGCACTAACCCAGCCCCCGGGGTGGCCGACGACTGGAACCGTAACAGAGCGACATCCCCAGAGGTGGCCGGGACAGGGTCACAACAAGAATAACTCCAGCCCCCGGGGTGGCCGACGCCTGGACCGTAACGAGCGTCACATCCCAGGGTGAACCGGGACGAGGTCACAACAGACTAACCAGCCCCCCGGGGTGGCCGACACTGGACCCGTAACAGAGCGTCACAATCCCATCCCAGGGTGACCGGGACAGGGTCACAACGAACTAACCAGCCCCCCGGGGTGGCCGACGACCTGGACCGTAACAGGAGCGTCAATCCCAGGGTGACCGGGACAGGGGTCAACAGAAACTAACCAGCCCCGGGGTGCCGACGACTGGACCGTAAACAGAGCGCACATCCAGGGTGACCCGGGACAGGGTCAGCAACAGAACTAACCAGCCCCCGGGTGGCCGACGACTGGACGTAACAGAGCGTCACATCCCATGCCAGGGTGACCGGGACAGGGTTCAAACAGAACTACCAGCCCCCCGGGGTGGCCGAACACTGGACCGTAACAGAAGCGTCACATCCCAGGGTGTACCGGGACGGGTCACAACAGAACTAGCCAGCCCCCGGGGTGGCCGACGACTGGACCGTAACAGAGCGTCACATCCCAGGGTGACCGGGACAGGGTCACAACAGAACTAACCAGCCCAGGCCGGCTGGCCAGGTCCAGCATCGTGACAGACGTAACCAGCCTTGCAGCTCACGACGTGCGTCACACATCAGCCGACAGCTGACATCAGGCATTGTCTTTTTACAAGCGTGGGGGGTATCACAGAGCAAACGGGCACACCTCAGTCCTCAGCTATCGTATCGACTCGAGCCGGGTACAAACTACAAACACGACAGCGGGCGATGTGCCGATTGTCAGTACACGTTGTTCACTGGCGTATACCGACCTGTAGCGGTAGAGGTCACCGCGGGACGACCCGCCCACCAGCGAGGGCACGCCCAGGGTTGCCGATCATACTCAGGTGACGGTACTGACCTGTAGCGGTAGAGGTCACCGCGGGACGACCCGCCCACCAGCGAGGGAACGCCCGGGTTGCCGATCATACTCAGGTGCTGAATGTTAGGACAGTTGTAGCGCAGCGCTCTCAGAAACGGCTGCAGATCTGTCGGAGAAACGGGAGCAGGTCTGTCGATACGAGCAGGGGTTGCAGATACGAGACGTTACCATTTCTAACATTCACACGGGCGACTTGGCCACGAATTGTAGTAGCCGCCGACAAGGACTCTAGAGAATGCATGTATTTGTCATGGGTTTCCTTAGACAGACAAAAACCTTGAGCAAAAACCTTCTTCATGGGCATATTACAATGATTATTACGAGCTTATATAGACATAGTTGTGTCTTCCCTCTGCAAATGCAGACTTATGAGGAAAACTCCGCTCTGACAATGTCTCTGTTTAACCCGCGCCCCACTGGGCCTCTGCATTTCCTTCGCCCGACTGGGGGGGGGGTGTTTGAACACCCCCCCCTCTTAACTCGGCTCCCAATGGCACGTACACCCAAAACAAAAAACACCCCTTTTCGAACCGGTATCAAAAAATCATTCGAAACTATTCAGGCTTTTTCGCTCACGACAAAACTCAGGTCACCAGAGGTCATTGAAGGTTCAAATTTTTCCAGTTTTAGGAACATCGCTCCAGAAAGTAGAAAACCCCCAATAGTTTCGGAAAACTATGCTATCTAGAAACAACGTTCCAAAAGAAACAATCGCTTAGCCAATGAAATTTGCAATCGCACCAGGTCCTCAAAAATGACCTCAGGTTAATATTTAGGCTCTAGAGGTCTATGAAGTCAAAAAGCTAATTGGCAAAAAAATATTTTTCGTGAATAACTTCTATATCTAACAAAGATAACGCCATACTGTTTACGCCATCGTGTTTGTCTCGTCAAGGCGCTTTGAAATATGTACCATTTTATCGTGTTAGGTCAACTTAAAAGAATGACCTCAGGTCAAGGTCAAGTGGTGACCCAAGTAGGTCATGTTGCATATCAGTAGATGTGTCTTTGACGAGACAAAACATACTGTGTATAAGTTGCCAGTTCTCATATTCTTCATTATGGCCAGAGTTATTGACGAAAAGAGGTGTTGGTAACTCGGATGACCTCAGATTGACCCCGTAAGTTCCCTGAGCAAAACCTGCACTTGGCGAGCATACCATAATATCGGATAGGATAACATCATCCAGAAGGAAAATGGACCTGATATCGTCGAACAAAGAAAGCATGTTGAAATATTTCTCCATTGACTTATAATGGGGAGATCCCAAAATTGACCCGACCTAAGGCACCGAACCAAAAATCCGAGATATACATTGTGTAGATACTAATGACCTAAGGTATCCTTAAAGTTTTGATATCGATTCCCTTAAGCGAAAAACTGTAGTCATGCACGACCGCAAACGTTTTTGTAGGTAGGGTCCATTGACCTGACCTCTGTGGACCTTAACCTGAACCTGGACACGAAACTTGATTTTATCGCAAAAATGTCCCGGGAAAGAGTCAGTGAATAGTTATGCCAAATTTTGGGCGGCCGCTTACGCGCCCCGTTTTTTCGCTATCTTGAAAAAACATGAGGGGTGTTCAAACACCCCCCCCAGTGCGGGCCTGCGGTGTTAATGCGAGCTTCAATCTAAAAAATAAAAGCAATGATTCTTGAATGGTTCTGTACCACCCGACTCTGACGTGAACCAGAACCAGGTCCAAATTAGATTAATGAGATTCCCAATGTAAACTTGCACACTGCTTGTCAAAATATCCAAAACAAAGTAAAAGGCAGGCGGGCGAGGTCGGGTGACGTCTCTCGGTGGGTGGGCGTGGCTGACCTTGGATCTTGTTGTGGTTGATCCAGAGGGTGGTCAGGTGCGGCATCGGCGGAGGCAGGCTGTGGGACCTCAGACGATTGTGGTCCAGCACCAGCGTCGCCAACCGATCGAACCGCACCAGAAACTGCAGGTTACTGCAACAGCGAGCAGATGCCAGCTGTGTCAGCTGCTGATCGTGATGGGAAGAAACTGTAGGTTACTGCAACAGCGAGCAGATGCCAGCTGTGTCAGCTGCTGGTCGTGGTGCGACTTACGAAGCGGGACACAACGGCAACGGAACAAACATCGCGAGCATATACAGTTGATTGCATAACACAGCCAAAGCTTGTGTAAAGATTGACTGCTGCACCTCCAATGTGTAGTGTGCACCCCAGGCAGATTTTGGGCGGACCATCCCCAAAACGCAGGAAACCGGACACACATTGACGCGTATTATTTCGCGATTTAAAAGGAAAATTCGCTGATGAATGAAGTGAATTATTCATGCACAGGGAAGCAAGCTAATGTCGGCGAGTTTTGGGAACTTTGCCTTTCTATGGGGAAGATTTGGACCACAAACCGAACCTTTCGGCCGTGCCGTGCGTGCCGTGCGGCTTTGCTTCGTTCCGTTTTTATCTACCGGTGGCTAGCTCGACTGTTTGTCCGCTATTGTATGCTACACTGTTTACTTTGCTCGTTATCGACAGATTCTATCCGCCACCCTCAAGATCTCTGATGCCACCCGAACCGCGTATTCTCGTTTATCGGTATCTATTCAGGTCTATCTTATTTCAGACTCAAGACATATATTATTAAGAGCATATACAGTTGATTGCAGAGATAACGGATACGCTCATGGCTATTACGATAACGGACCATCCACGATAACGGATAAGCTCATGGCTATTACGCCCTCTCGTTAGTGGCTAAAACGGCGGACATGGGAAGTAAATGAGCACGCAAAGACGTAGACACACATTCCCATACATTACACACTGACACACCGCAGTGGCAGGCTGGTCCGCCGCGCAGATGGCGCCTCAGGCGTCCCGCGAATAGGTGCGCTGGGAGCGGCGTCAGGTCAGGTGGCAGTCCGATGTAGTCCCGCGGGGCACGGCTGCTGCTCTCGGACTTTGCTGCTTTCTGGCCATATATCTATTGTATGTCGTTAGGCCATATGTCTAGTGTATGTTGTATATGTCGTTGTATCAGTCTCCACGCGAATTGTACGAGTTGCCTATGTAATGTATACGCCTACTACTAACCACACTGAGCCGCAGAAGCTCAGCCAATGCAATTGCCAACACATAGAAACACACTAACCGGTTGTCAGGTGAACACGTCAAGGCCGGCCGGTCATTTATGGTCGGGCCGGAGCAGCATGCGTGGCAGGATATGCGCGGCCTTGTGGTGGCGCCGCGCCGCAGCACAACGTGTCGCAAGCGGGCGAAGAAGCGGCCAAAAAGCATTTGATATCGACTATCATATTTTTATATAATTAAGGTATCAATCAACAGATAATTGTCCCAATGCATGCAAGGACACAATTCCTTATTCAAAGTCAACTCGCGTTCCATCACAACAAAGGCCTAAAGTCAGCACTCTTCTCAGGCTTAGCCGAGATGCACTGAATTTCGTCATATCGCTTCCTTCTGAATGGCATCCGTCACTGTAGACATACCTTTTTTAAACGAATATATTTTATCGCCGTTCTGCACAGAAAAAGTCATAGGTATTTAGCGTCATTTCTCACAGAAAAATGAAGAATATTCTCTCGTGAACTCGCCTCTGACCAAGATCAAACTGAAATGCAACATTTTTTTGGAAAACTGCATTTTATTTATCTACTTTTTAACTAAGCCGGCAAAGTTTGGCGCGCATTGGCGCTCTTTAATGTCTATTGTAGGCTTTGTAGCCCAGAATTTCCTGAGTCTATGGCATAAGTTTCGTCTGCGTTTCTTTCGCGACTTTGCTGTCCAAGGTCGCATGAAGGTGATCCGAACACGGCCCGGCGGGCTGCCGACGGCGCGCCCGGTACCGATTGGCGCGGGCGAAGGAGCGGCGCCAATAGCCGTTTCACGCAAGGATTGATTTTTGCCCGGTAGTACCCGGTTAGCTGACCGCGGAATATTTCCTGCGTTTTGGGTAATTGAGTCTAGGATACACGGCTCTTCCAGATATTTTTGGTATCATTGAAACTTATGAAATTAATGAACAATTATCTGCTACAATGCGAAATGTTTTCCGTTAGTTTTCTTCTGTATTAATTCAAATTCATGAATACATATTACCGGGTACTACCGTTTACCTTACCGGCCCACAGTAGTCCCAGTAGTACCCGGTAATAGTTTTATAATTAGATTATGCAAAGAAAAATCAACGGAAAAATTTCGCATTGCAAGACAGAGCCAGTATATGAATTCATTAAAGTTTCAACTGATACCAAACGATTCTGCGAAAAAAGCCACCCGCACCTTAGGACTCAAGTTTACCAGACCGGTAGTACCCGGTAATAGGTAATATGTGTTCATGAATTTGATTATACATATAGAAGTAGTATATAGAAGTAGTTAAGAAAAAAAAAAACGCATTGTAAGAGCAGATAATGTGTACATGAATTCATTAACCCGTAGCTAGGTTAGTTACCCGCGTAAGATGTGTCATGAATTTGATTTATACAAAGAAAACTAACATAAATTTCGCAAGTTGTAAGAGCAGTTGTACATGAATTCATAAAAGTTTTCAATCGATACCAAAAATATTGGGCGAAAAAGCCGTTGTTCCTAGACTCCAATTACACAAACTCGCGAAATATTACCGGGTCTACCGGGAACTACGGGCAAAAATAAAATCCTGGCGTGAAAAACGGCTAATATGCGGCTGAACTTGTTGTCAGTGACGACAGCGACGATTCACCATCCATCTACCGAGACGGCCATCGACACATTCGGGACGAAGAGACCCACTGCCGAAAGATTGCTCTGACGTCTCATAATATCCTACCAAATTACTAACTGTGAACACTGAGGCGTTTGGAAACTGTGCTGACGTCGACTGTGCTGGAATGTGAACAAAAACACCATCTTGCCCATTGTAACCATTTGTTTTTAATTGCTTTGGTAATGGTAAGCACTGGCCGCATTGATGACTGAACACGGCTTGGCACAATGCACACCTAGCGTAAACTGTCAAGTGCTCACTCAAAAGCTCAACACAAACCATTTTTTATCGATTTCAACAGAAATGACGACAAATAAATAAATTGAAATAAGAACAAAAAAACAATTACAACAAACCCCTCAACCGCATTCGTGTTGCCATGACCTTTCCACGAATAACAACTGAGTCAGTAATATAACCGACCTTTCATTTTTGCCAATGATGGAAGAATAATATCATGTAGCTATTGTTAGTAACGAAAAGTGAAGATATTTTCAATTAAAATTGACCCGACCTGACCAAACAAGCTATAAAATAAACAAGAAAAACCGTATTTTCAGACAAGACTCTTTCAGTTAAGTACTTTTTCATTGTGCCTGGTATACTTATCTGCAACGCATCTCCCTCGTGGACTCTCAGATACAATGCATCTGGTATCAAGTTAATTACATTGACCTGATGGTCAATATGGGACGAAGATTTGTGAACCTGTTTTCACATAATGGTTATCTTGTAAAACTAGCGGTGAATTCATTTGTTTAGACCAATTACAGCCGGAGAAGAAGCAGTGTGATACGTTTCATTACTAACCGCCGCCGCCACTTGGGTTGAATGTTAAGTCATTTATTATGGCCTCAAAGGTTCATAGCTTGTTCAAAAATAAGAACACAAATACCATCCGGAAAAGCAGTGTTCCATGGCTATATACTGGTATTTTTATTGTTATTTTAGGACTTCTATAACCAGAGATATTCAATTTTGACCGCTGCCCCGGCCGCTAGCGACACTGTGCGCAGTCCGGTCCGGCCCGGGAGAGGGGCGGGGCAGACCAGGGTATATATAAACAGGGCAGACGACAGGTGGCGGATTCCGATGCCAGAGCTAGCGACACTCGCTGTGCGCAGTCCGGTCCCGCCCGGGAGAGGGGCGGGCAGACAGGTATATATAAACAGGGCAGGACCGACAGTGGGATTCCGATGTCAGAGCTAGCGACCACTTGCGCAGTCCGGTCCGGCCCTGGAGAGCGGGATTCTCCTGCAATGGTGACGTCACGGCTACGTCACAACTTGAACCCCCCCCCGGGGCAGACGACAGGTGGATTCCGATGGCAGAGGCGGCACCAGCACGCCGATCAGCGACGGCTCCAGAATTTAATGGAGCTGGGACGCCCCGGACAATATACAAGTGAAACTTGCGGCTAAGGGGCAACCAGTTCCGTCTGCCTGGCCTCGGATAACTTCAAAACCGGTTCTTCTTATAACGTTAACTATTTGGAAGTGGTTAGTATCGAAGGCCCTCTGAAGCTGCACACTCTCTCTCACGCGCCTCTGGCTGAAGTGCCGCTTCAGACGATTCAGATAGCGGCCGGAGCTATCGGAGCCTTAAGGCGTCGCCGCTGTACAGTGTAGTGCAAATGTTCTGTCCACTTCATCGACACCACATCTCTCTGTCTGTCGGTGCTGCACGCAGTGGAATCCAATGCAATAACGAGTAGCCCTCGCCCCAGATATCAGGGGCTGAGGGGCATGCTTAGTTTCTTTTTAGATTTTACTGCATGTAGAACCGACAGACAGCACCGAGACAATGTTGACACCATAGGCGTACCCACAGCCTTGAAACAGTTGACCCTATTTTCTCTCTAAAACTAAAAAACCACGGCGAAGCGTTGGGTTTTTTAGAGCATTTAGAGCACATCGAGGTTTTTGAAGCTCAGAGTACCCCCTAAGGCGGCCCAGAGGTCTTCTCAGGTGGCAAGGGCCCTCTCAGGCCGGTCAGAGTCATAGGGGTCCGTACCAAAGGGGAAGGGGCAAGAGAAATTTCCCCCGCTGAAGGTCTGCATGCGTGACCCCCTTGACCCATGTGCCCTCTTTGGAAATAGGACCCGAAGGGCCTACTATTTCCAATCTAAAGACCACGCAAAAGCGTGGGTCTTTAGATGGACAAGGCGGACGGCATCCCAAGGGGGGCCCCTCAGCAAATCTTCCCCGAAAAAATGGCGCGAAAAATCAAAATGTCACGGATTTAGGCCACTATATTAGCACGCAAAGCGTGCGTCTTTAAATTGATGTCAGAGCACTCAGGTTTTTTTTCCGAGGTTCTATAGGTCAGAGTGCCCCCTCAGGCGCTCTGGATTTCATGGATGCAGAGCAAACAAGGGCCTTTGAGCAATCAAATGGGACCTCACATATTTCGGCTAGTGCGGCCAGAGGACTCAGCCAGACCCCTTCGACAAGTGGGTCGGCATCCCAAGGCGCCCCCTCAGCAAATCTCCCCCGAAAAAATGGCGCGAAAATCAAAATGTCCACGGATTTAGGCCACTATATTTAGCAGGGCCCCCAAAAAGTCGCAAAAAGGGACATCGCCGATCATTTTCAGTGAAAAAGTCGGTCCATCGGGACCGGGAGGCACGTGCACTCTGATGGATGATGGTCTGATGGTCTGATGGATGTGCCCCCTGCTAGTGCCTCAGTGCACGAAATAGGGCCTGTGCCCACGGTGCTCTCACACAATTGTGTCGTATTTCGCCGGCCTAGCCAAATATGGTGATTCTTTTTGGGGGAGATGTACCTGGGGTCCCCTGAAAAATAATGTTGATATTTTTTTTCAAAAAATAATGTTGAAAATATGCCCCTCTAAAAAATAGTGGGCCAAATCCGATGAGTTTTTGTAGTGGGGTTACCTTGTGCCCCCGACCAAAAATTATCCCCCTGAAGCGAATCCTGGGTACGCCACTGGTTGACATTGAACTAAACGGGTGCGCCTAACCAAAGCTTTTTAAGAATACTTTCTACGCTAGCTTCCGGCAAACGAAAACAACATCGCCTCAGGGAAATGGAGGGTTTATTCGAATAGTGCACTGAAAGGACTACTAGGAAGTAGGTACTAGCCGTTTTCACGGACCTTCCAAGAAGCCTCTCTTATGTGTCAAGGGGCCCATTCGGCATATTCAGAGGTTCTTCTGACCTGGCCAGGGGCTGCTTTGTCACCCTGCCGACATGCTCAGGTGCCCCTCCAATCTGCCTAAGGGCCCCTCCAGTCTGGCTAGGAACTCATCCGGGATGTTCAAGGGCCATTCCAACCGGCACAGGAACCCATTCGGTCTAGCCAGGGGCCCTCTGACTTGCCCAGGAGCCTCTCTAATCTACCCAGGCCCCCCTTGGCTACGTACCTGCGGCCCCTCCGGCCGGTGACGGCGCCGCACAAAATGTTACAGGCATGACGAGCACGTGCGGAAGGAGAAGCGCCCCTGCACAATTTTCGCTTATATCGGTGACGCCCCTGTCGATCGGTTGGCGCCCCTCAAGACAATGACCTGGTCGTTTGTGAATTGCTGCACACGCCACTGGTTGTGTTCACTGACGTGAGTCGTTTACAGAGCAAGGTAAAAGTTCCAATTAGCGCATTTGTCTCAAGACGATACGGTGCTTGGTTCGTGAACCGAAAATCCACCTTGTGTGAGGTACGATACCCCGCGATCC
>VOPJ01012936.1:0-23148 GCA_014673585.1 Semibalanus balanoides | reverse complement strand
TCTTCCATAAGGGGAGGTTCTCTTAAGACGACATCAAAGTTTCACTGGCCCCTACATTTTCGTGACGTTCGTATGTCCGTGCTATTTTTTCTCAAATTTAGCAAGCTCAAGACATAAAGACATAAAAGAAGAGTGCAACAAAGAGCCTCCAGTGCCCATCTGAGGTTGCACATACCCCCCCCCCTCCCTCCACACCAGTCTCGCCCTCCAGACCACCCCACCTACCCAAAACAAGTATAATCCCACGAGTACTAATGATCCCTTCTCTGTATGATATTTATCGAATCTAATTTTGAAGGAGGCAAGTGTCACTGCAGTAGCAACATCCCCCAGGTAGCTTATTCCAATGCCCTACAACCCTTCTACTGAAAAATGACTGTCGTAACCTAGTCCTACCAAGGCTCTATAACAAGGTGGGCCATTTCGGAGAAGAAAAAAAAAACAGGGTCTCAAGTCCTGATTGGTCGACGAGTCGTGACGTCAGGTGCCCACAGGTTTTGGTAGCCGCCATGACCAGCGTGTAAAATCCCATTGGGATCACCCCTTCTAACTCGAAAACTAAAAAGGCCTGCGAGACGCAGAATACAGCGTTTGAAAGTTATCTACCAGGCCATTCGAAGTTACAAGGCAATTTTGGGGCTCAGGTCAATATTGAGGTGACCACGAGGTCATCAAAGGTACGTCCTTTATCGTGAACAAATATATAACCCAAATTGCTTTTCTTTTCCAGATAACATGGAATGGATCCCGGCCAATTATTCAGAATCCATGTTATTTTAACTCATTGTTATATGACCCAGGTGGAATTACTTGCTCAGTGACCTTATGTTAAGTTCAGCTAAGAGGTCATCTTTAGGTTCACCAGGTCCTTTTTTGCCAATTTGTTGAAGTTATTGCTGCTTAACTCTTGGATGAATAAAAACATAGGACGTGCAAGTGAACACCAATGTGGATGGTCCGTCTGAGTCACGTCGCCCATATGCAGCGATGAGCTACCTTATACCGCATAGGGTCGAAAAAAATGAAAAGGTCTCGCCAACGAAATTCCATTATGAAAGTGGGTCGCAACCGCGGCTGATGAAGGCCTACTTGACCAGAAAATTATCGAACCAACCGATAATTCGATAATTTATGTCATCAATAAGCGTTTGCTGAATTGGTTTAACTGGTAGGTAACTTGGATACCGGTGTGGTTCGAGGTTAGGGTTGGAGATTTAGGTACTGAAGCTCTTATGTTGCCAATGGTCATGCAAAGTGGTCGTCCAGGTTCAAGCAAAGTGGTCGCCAAAGAGGTTGGTAGGACAGAGCTTTTTTCGACCCCGGTTAACCTGAGGTCAAATTTTGAAGTTGACCTAACCAGGTTACCATTAGTATGTTGCTTCAAAGCGCCTTTACGAGAAAAACACGATGGTGTTAAAACTACTGCTATATGTCTAACCGTGTGCGTGCTCGTTATATGCAGGGTATGACATGTGGCGTGTGCTATAACTTGGGTTGTGAAGTGTTTTACGATGACCAATGTACTTATTGCTGTAATGTTCATTGACGCAAGCTTTACAACCCACCATGTGGAGGCTTAAGAACGAAAATAAATAAATTAAACAATAAAAATTATTAATGACACACGTTTTGGGAAAAAAATGTCCTGACAGTTGGTGACTTCTGGAGCCTAAAACATGAGCCTGAGGTTAAAGGGACACTGTCTGTTCAAAGTGAAATTGGATATGTTAAAGAGCAATCGGATTCGATACGTACCATAAAGTCCGTTTTTTTTTTCTTCTCGCGCACAGTCGCCCAATATCATCGATCGAAGTTCAGTTTTCTTCCAGCCAATGACATTGACGAGTCCGCTACCACTATGAATCAAAATCAATGAATTGCAGCCTTGTGCATCTATGGAAAATAGTGATATTTAGTAAGCTTTCCAGCTCCAAATTATGTCAGAAAAACATTTTAATGTCTTATTAATTTTGCCTGATTTAAAGCTAAATAATAGACATAAAGGAAAATATTTCCCCCCAAAGAGCAAAGATTTCCCCGAAGTTTTTTTAACTTTTACGAAGGGATTTTGAGCTCCAGCCATTGATTAAGTTTTTCCAACCGAGGCTTTTTGGTATCAGATTGTTTAAATTGTTTTAAGATACTCCCTGCACAATTTTGTTTATAATGATACGGAAATGTCTCATCTGCGCTGAATTTGGCGTTCAATTGCCATAGGTATATTTAGTGGTGTGTAGAAATCGCAAAACCTTTTTATGTTATTATGAAAAATGAAATAAATTGTAGGATTTTGTATTCCTCCGTGCGACTGACTCTTGGTTGAGATTGAAAGGGACGATTAAAAAATAATATTTAGTCCCCTAATACTTCTTAAGCATCGTTTTTTGCGTTATCATCCGGAAGAGGCCAGTGTCCTTTAAATATCAGAATATTAAGGCATGTAATTTAGACTGATCCGTGCAGCTTTCGATTTTTCCTTTCTACTAGCTTCTCATATTTCCCGAAGATGTTTTTGCGGCAGTTTATTAGAAGCAGTCCTTTCAGCAAGATATTATGTATTATTTTAACCTTAGTTCAGTACTGAGTTTCAAAATGTAAAAGATTCCAGTCTGAATATGATTTTTCGGTACAATCCTTCTTCAGTTCAATAAAATCCAAATATCCACAACACATCGAAACGCCACCCAAACATCTTGATAACGTCACATTAAAAACACATGCCAATTCTCGCTGCCGATCGCCAGGGAGCCATTCTTCTTTATAGCCATTATTATTCTTAAAACAGGCAGGTTAACGAGCAAAATAAGAATAAAATCCACGAGAGCGCAGCACAAAAAAATTGAATTGAAAGTACCACCAAAAATATTGTTTTTCTTCTTTGAATTGAGCACACGATAAACAAACATGACACATTCATACACATTTTCATACAAATTCAATGGTTTCAGAAAACAATTTGTTGTTTACTATTGTGTTGCACCAATAACAAAAGGGACTTTACGAATTGGCTTAAGACAAAAGCTAATAATTGTTGCTGGATTATTGTATAATAGAGATCTGTCAAATAGCCAACACAGGCCCCCATTATCAATGCCCCGAGTTCTCTCTATGCGGACGACACATTCAAGTTTACATATAGTTTTGAATACATTGGTAGAGCTTGGTGTCTCTGATATATAACGATTTTCTGCAAATTTTTCGATTACGTTCATTTACTGCACACTTGTAAGATCTGTAGCTTGTGATGCACTGAGAGTCAGGGATGATGATTACGGATGCTCGTTCTGGAAGTGTCTCCCAAGGAGCTGTCCATTACGTTTTGTTTTTGGTCGTCTCGCTTCTTAGATGTGTCGTCCTATAACGGAAGTCGTACCATCCGCCCCGTTTCTCCTATGTCAGGTCTTCTTACATATGACGCATGTCAGCTGGTAAACGACACCAGATTGTGTGAAACCTGCCTTGGGACCCGCAACGCAAGCATTGGCAGCGTTCGCCCCCTGGACAGGGTGGTGGGTTGAGAGCCGACCGAACTAGCTGACGTTTGATGGTGTTATCATTAGTCCAGGTCACTCCTAGGTCTTGTTAGTCGCTCCCACGGATAACTGCCTGCACTGTGCTAGCTAGGTGGTCATCAATGAAAGGCAGAACCATCCGGGTTACTGCAGCTTCTTGCTCCTACTGCCTCGAGCTCGAGGTCTCGGAGTCGGAGTCAAGCAGGTGTTGATGGCTTGGTTGATGGTTTTGTTGTTGTATCCGTTGTTGGTGAATTAGATCTCTTATACGATTTGATGCTGCGATTCTGTGCGTCTTTCGTTGCTTGATAAACGGATGTCTCGTCTGATTTGGGGAGCTTGTAAGCATCTGCTATCTCTTGGTCTGCCACGGCTGCGCTGGAGTCGGCGTTGTAGTATTGATGCCTGCTGACGTTTGGGCTTGAATGTACAAGTTTCTGTGGTGTATTCTCCACTTTGTTCTACGGTGATTTGCGTGTCAAGGAATGGATTGACCCACTGTTTTCACAGTTTGTTTCGAATGGTTAAAACGTAAAGAAGGTGTTGTGGCGTCGGATGATATGTGTTTTTGCAAAGATATCGGTGGAGATCATTTCTTGATCCGGGTAGTCCAAACACCCAGCACACATCGGTCTTATGTACCTCATTAGATGTCGGGTTCGCCGTCGCAGCAGTACTGCTTTGAACTGCGTTCAAAGGGGACTTGTACATGAAGATGATGGCGAGAGGCGGGGCCACCCGTGCTTCCCATGGCCGAAATACCACTGGTCTGACGTTAGTATTTGTCTCCGAATCTACAGATTAGTTATTTGATAGACAGGTGGTTAACGCAGATATGTGACATCCAAGGAAGGTTCTAGTCCCAGCATGTCGATATCTTGATGATGGCGTCTCTAGAAGGCATTTGGCGCTTTCGATAGCTTCTTTTGGTATTGGGATAATTTGCCATATAGGTTAGTTGACATCTCACACTGAATACGATGCTAGCCGGCGGGAAGGCATGTACCCAGGGTATGTATCTGATAGGCGGACGTACGGTACCCATCTGTGTTGCTGAGAGTGAGGCAGGCACCCAATTGCAGGAGTTGGCTGAGTATCTTCTCGAGAAGCTGTAGATTTATCAAAGCGGAATCTCCGCAGGCCGGAAAACCAATCGGGCAAGTGGCACTCCGGCTTGTCGGTCCTTCGGAAGGACCGTACAGCTCCGCTGTTCTGGAGCTCTGGGCAAGAGTGCTTGGATGATGGTCGTCACCGATTTTTTCCTTCAATGTATCTCTTGATATTCGTTTCGTGGCCAGCCTCTGTTTTGTTTGTTGGATTCCGGGCCCACTTCTTCGTAGTCTGTCGTTATGGCGTTCGCTTTCGAGATATAGTCGTTTTTATTCATCAACACCAGGCCCTTGCACTTATCTGATGGCTTTATGATGATATCGTCATTACTTCTCAGGTTCTTCAGTTCATTTTTCTGTTCCTGGGTGTGGTTGGTACTCCCCTTTCTATGGTTTTTATACTGCCTGCCCCTGCTGCCCCGACTGCCCCGACTGCCCCCGACTGCCCCCGACTGCCCCTGCCCTGTGCGCCGTGTGATCACGACCGTCGGTGCTCCCATCACCTTACCACCGCCACCACTGCTGCCATCGCAGGGCCTCGAACGCCACGCCGTCGCTGCTCGGAAAGCCTTTTAGACAGTGGCTTTCCGAAATATATTCAACTTAATCTTTTACATTTTGAAACTCAGTACTGAACATAAGGTTAAAATAATATAATATCTTGCTAATCACCATGCTGTTCATACAAGTACTTCGTCATATAAGAGCAGTCCTTTACTTCGAAAACGGGATTTTTATGACCTCTGGTGACCTCTATATTGACCTGAGCCTAGTAATGCCCAAGTAACTTCGAACTAACTCTATAGAGAGCTTTCGAACGCTGTTTTCCGCGTCTTGCTAGCCTTTTTAGTTTTTTAGTTAGAGGGGGACCCCACCGGGATTTAACACGCTGATTATGTCTGCTAGCATACATTGTGAGCACTCTACGTCACGACCAATCAGAGACTGGTATTTGCTGGACACTCGTTGGTAATGCTGGTGCCGGAGTGAGCCCCCTTTACTCCTTCTTTGTTTCATAACGAGTTTATGCTGATGATCTCTGCTGATGCTGATGACTTACAAATTTGAAGACTTCAATTAGATCTCCTTTTAGCCTTCTATAATCTATATCGAAATGAAAACATACCCAATTTCTTTAATCTATCTTCATAAGGCATACTATAAAGACAATTTACCATTTTTGCTGCCTTTTCTGAACTCTATCTAACAACCAGCAATCTTTCTCGTATGTTGAAGACCAGGCTGCACACAATACATACTATATGTGGTCTAACGTATTCACAATATAGTTTTGTTACTACCTCTTCACTTTTGTAGGTAGCATTTCTGTTGACGGCCCCCAGCATTCAAAGTGCCTTTTTCTAGATTCTACGACCGTCTGACGCTGATTAACTACTAACTACCTGGTCTACCTGGATAAACTATCTGGTCTGACGCTGATACGCTATCTGGTCTGACCACGACGCCTGAATCTCTTTCCTTTTCAATCTGCTCTAGATTCTGCCATCCCATTTTATACTGGTGTTTAATGCTAACTCGTCCAGCGTGCAAAATCTTGCATTTATTCAAATTGAATTTCATCTGTCATGTCCACTCAACTAGCTTGTCCAGATTTGCTTGAAAAACACCCTGATCTTGTCTTCCTCTAGTAATCCTGACAACATTTAGATCGTCTGCAAATTTAAAGACTTTGCTATATACATATACTCTTTTCTGTTGTATTCACAAATATTATAACCGGCAACGGGCCCAGGACTGAGCCTTGTGGAACCCCACTGAGAACCTCCTTCCATTGTAATTTTCACGCATTTAATATAACCCTTTGCTGACGTCCTGAAAGCCACGTCTCTATCTAATCAAGAATCTCTTGCCCCCGATCCCATTAATTTTAAGCTGAACCCCTAGTCTTTTATGGGAGACTTTGTCAAAAGCTTTACTGACATCAAGAAAAGATACATCTAGCTAATCCTGCATCATGGATATGTCCAGAATACTGCCATCAAAACTCACCGTCCCTTTCAGGAGATAATGTCCCACCCGCGTGCCGCCGTCGCCGTCCTTACGGAATATGATCTCGTGGGACATCCCTCCCGCGCAGATCTGTCGGTCGCCGTCACCGTCCTTACAGATATACGCAGAAATCTTCCGCAGGAATAACCTGAACAAAATCACTCTGCTCCTCGACGATTCACCACCGTGGACACCCACACAATCACTTCACGCAATCCTTGAAAACGTTGACCGACTGGGCATCCCGGAAAACACGGAGCGCGTCTTCGCCCGCGGCGACCTGTGCGGTCCAAGCGCCGCGACGGCGGCGGCGGCGGCGGCGGCGGCGGCGGCGGCGGCGGTCCGCCCACACCGGCTGCCGACTCAACACTGACACGAGCGTCCAGAGAGAATCCGGTGGTTCCCCCGTGCACAGAGGCGGGAGAGCGCCCCCGGTGGTAATCATAGTGCAGGCGGTGAGGCCGCTCACGAGTCACCGCACGAGCTCTGCGGTCGGCAGGTTGGAGTGGAATACTCGCGTCTCGTTATGACTTACCCGGCAAGGTGGAGTGGAATACTCGCGTCTCGTTATGACTTTACCGGCAAGGTTGGAGTGGAATACTCGCATCTCGCTTATGAACTTACCCGTTAAGGGTGGAGTGGAAATACTGCATCTCGTTATTGACTTACCGGCAAGTATGCAGTGGGAATTACTCGCGTCTCGTTATGACTTACCCGGCCAAGGTGGAGTGGATACTCGCGTTCTCTTTATGACTTACCCGGAAGGTGTGGAATACTCGCATCTCGTTTATGACTTACCCGGCAAGGTGGGAGGTGGAATACTTCGCAGTCTTCGTTATGACTTTACCCGCAAGGTGGCATGTAGTGGAGATACTCGCGTCTCGGTTATGACTTACCCGGCAAGGTGGAGTGGGTATACTCGCGTCTCGTTGATGAACTTACCCGACAAGTGGAGTTTGGAATACTTCGCATCTCGTCTAAATGACCTTACCCGGCAAGGTGGAGTGGAATACTCGCGTCTACGTTTATGACTTACGCCGGCAAGTTGAGTGGAATACTCGCGTCTCGTTATGACTTACCTGGCAAGGTGGAGTGAAATACTCGCGTCTCGTTATGACTTACCCGGCAAGGTGGAGTGGAATACTCGCGTCTCGTTATGACTTACCCCGGGCAAGGGTGGAGTGGAATACTCCGCGTCTCGTTATGGACTTACCCGGCAAGGTGGAGTGGATATACTCGATTCTCGTTATGACTTACCGTCAAGGTGGAGTGAATACTCGCGTCTCGTTATGACTTACCCGGCAAGGTTGTAGTGGAATACTCGCGTTCTCGTTATGACTTACCTGGACAAGGCTGGAGTGAAATACTGGCGGTCTCGTTATGACTTACCCGCCAAGGTGAAGTGGAATACTCGTGTTCTCGGTATTGCTTACCCGGCAAGATTGGAGGATGGAATACTCGCATCTCGTTATGACTTACCCGGCAAGGTGGAGTGGAATACTCGCATCTCGTTATGACTTACCCGGCAAGGTTGGAGTGGAATACTCGCATCTCGTTATGACATACCCGGCAAGGTGGAGTGGAATACTCGCATCTCGTTATGACTCGTTATGGCAAGGTTGGGGTGTGGCGAGAACTGCGCTGTGGACTGAGGTCGGTGTAGTGGGAACGATGAAACGTGTGGACCATAGTTTGTCATGGGTGCCCAAATCCTAGGCCCAGACCAGCGGAAGCCCATGACCACCACGCCCAGACTCAGTCTAGACCCATTTACATTAATAATATTGAAAGGCCCATGCTGTTCAGCCCAATCAGAGTAGCAAATAAATCTCGGTTCTTATTTATTCACATTTACTATTCTAGGGCATACTCGTTATCACCGTGAGTCTTATATAATTTCTGATGTGTGAGTTATTTTGCTCCGGACTGTAAAATCGAATATCAACTGACCGCAAATTGCAGCCTCGGCCTGTTTGTTGTCGTCTTGTGTGTGTGGATATGGCTGCAATCAGACACTTTTCCAGCTCCTTTAACGAACTCCGTCAAACTGTGACCTCTGTCGACCCAGGGTCGATCAGGATCTGCAGCCAGTGGCGTACTCAGCCGCCCGGCACAGTCCCCGCTCCCCGCCCCTCACTTTGCGCCCGAGGGAGCGCTCCTGGTGCCGCCCCTGCTTCTCAGAGTCTGGTTCGGCGACTGACAGCGGCGGGCCGGCAGGACACGGCAGTTTGATTCTGGCGCTGACAGCAGCAGGAGCTCGCTCTGACCCTACCTGACCTGACCCCGCATGTGACCCGAACGCCTCGGCAGTGATGGCTCTACCCGTCGCAGGCGCCGTCTTCAGTCCGACGCTCGACCAAGCTGTGGCGCTGGCGATCGCAGCTGGTGCTGGGGTTAGTATTACAGAGCTGATTGCTACTGCTACTGGTAGTCGGCCTCTTAATGGGCCATGCCGTTTGTGTGACGGTTAACCAGCACCGTTTGGTGTGAGCTGAAGAGTGGCCTAATGGTTCGCCGCCTCGGTTTTTATTCACGCTGGTGGTACAAATTTGGTTCGCCTGATGTGTTGGGGTAAGGTCACGTGGCTGCCATGACTCTGTGCGAATGTAAGTAAGCATTTTTTGTAGGTGTTCGCTTCTTAGGAATAATTGCCGCTCTAAGGTGCTACGCATTTTGTTTTACCTGATATACAATTAATTTGTTATTATTCTGAATTGGGATGGAAATTAGTCATTTTGCTCTCGTGATAACGGAGTTCGAAGAAGATGCCCAAAATAAACTGAAAAATTGCAAGCCGAGTTACTAAAATAAAGTTGAATTTTGCATCTGCATTTTTTTTTTTACAAATTCAAGATGGTGGCCTCATTGAAAATGAACGAAAGAGGGGAACGTTGTCTTCACTTTGTCTGTTATCATGACGTATGCATGTGATGAGTCTTTGTATCACCTATTCGAGGTCAATCGTCGCCGTCAAGGATGTCTTTTTCTGTGTGGCACGCTGGCCTCCAGAGTAGACAAAACGTCGTAGAGTGCTATCGCCACGTGGGAGGGTGGCAGACTCAGACCTGGGGGCGCTCTGAAGGTCAACGTTGTTGGATCTGTCTCCAGACGGACCGCTCGCCCTCCCACACAGACGGTCCCGAACACGCTGTCTCGGGACAGTGTGTTCTCCCTGCCCTTTTGGGCTAGCACTAAAAGCTGTTTTTTTCGCAGCAGTTGGCCGCCAGGGACCGCTAGTGAGTCAGTTAATTTTGACGTCGCAAGCATTTAATAACAGCTTATTGATTTACAATTTATTACACAAAATATGTATTTATTCATTTATAAATGCATACATACATAACAATTTGTTTGCGACGTCAAAACATCCTGGCTCACTAGCGGTCCCTGGCGGCCAACTCCTGCGAAAAATCCAGCTTTTAGTCCGATCCCTTTGTGGCGGATAGCAGCCTGTCTACTGACGTCTGCTCGGCTGTTAGTGAAGGGCGCCTGGTGACTTGTGAGACCAGTCGCAGGTCCACGGCCGTGACCAGGGGTGGATGGCCGACTCCTCCTGTCCGTGTGCCCGTCATGCTGGCTCAGCTGTCAGCCCGCTCTCTGATCGGCGCCGTTGATCGCCTCGCTGGATGGCCGATCAGAGCTGGTCGTTCCTCTGCCGGCCGGTCGGCGGCGTGTCGTCGTTCCTCCTCAGCCGGTCGGCGGCATGCCGTCCCTCTGCCGGTGCCGGCTGTCAGTTCTGTCCTGTCTGCTGTTCTGTTGTGTCCTGTCTGCTCTGTCCTGTCTNCTTAAGCCTTAGGTATGCTTCAAATTCTGAGTTGAAGGGTCTTGTCCTCTCCAGGATAAGCTGTTAATATACAAGACACAGTCTTTATTATATGTTTGGTAAGCTTAATAAATACTCATCGGTGACAAAATCGTGTTTTATCTCGTATCCACATAGTCTACCATGATATTGCTGAAAAGTATGTCTTCAGTTACGGATAGGATAAGACCCATTTTTAAGGCCCGGCCAACATTATAAGGTATACATTTTCGCGCAGTTGGACGATATTTGCAGCTTAGTTATGTACTGGAAGTGAGCTAATATAATGATACAAAATGGTGCAGTATATTTGGGTATGAATAAAAACGGTGCTAATTTGCATTATTTCCAGCTTTTCATATCTGTGAACCGAATTTTCAAGCAAGCAAGTCATAATTTTCTGTCTTGAATTTTCGTTTTACTTGCCAAGAGCCTCGAGACTTCTGAAATAACTTATGTACTAGTAAAGCAACTAATAATAACTAGGAAAGCATGCACGGCATGATGCACCATGCAGACGGAGCGAGTTACTGCGTTTGTGTCCGGCAACTGACAAGCATCGGCATCGCCACCTCCCGAAAGTTGGGGGGACGGAAGCATTCTGAAGTCCATTCTTTCCATGCAACGCCCATAGGCCTAATGTTAAAATCCGAAAATGTTGGGGTACTCGTCCCCCCCCGTCCCCCCGGTGGCGGAGCCCATGGTTGTTAGTTGCAATAGTAAAACAATACTTTTCTCATACCTCTCATTTGGGTTTGCATGTTAAATGTCCTATTCAACCGTGCAGAATAGGAGTGTGAAAAAAATGTTATTATGCACGGTAGTATATTTACCATATGCGAGATATCCCTTTAACGTTAGGCACGTGAGGGCGACTTATAACATTCAGCTCAAATGTTATTTGATCTGGAAAAACATTTCTGCCCCGGGCCGAAATGTTTTCCCAGATCTCGGTGCAAAAAAGTATAAGAGTGAAAAAGCGGACTAATGAACTAGAGCTAGAATAAGAATGAAAAGAGTGTATGAATTAGAAAAGAGTGACTGTATGAACTCTCTGATTTTCTTTATTCAACTTCTTCGCCGTGGTTTGAACCCAAGTAAGGTTGGAAAATATCTGCTTCAATTTGGTCCATTTTCAGCGGCCAGTATGGTAAAATTTCATACCACACTTGGGCCGGAAAATATTTGGACTCGGTCGTTGCTTGAATTTCCCGCCCTCGACCTTCGGTCTTTGGGGAATATTCGGCTCGGGACCTCCGCGTCCCAAGTTTTATTTCCCGGGCCCTGTGTGGTATTATATAATACCGCATGAGGCCGCGTGGTAAATTAAATTGTCGGAGAACGAGGTGCTTCTTGATTTTTTTGAAACGAGCCGAAGGCCGAGTCAACAATCAATAAAGCACAGAGGTCTTGAACAATTATTTCCGGCGAGTGCGGGTGGTATGATTTTACCATATGCCGCGTAAGTTCATTCAATGTGGTTTTTCATATTTTAAATCATGTTTTAATTATAACTAGGTCCTTACCAGACAACCAAATAATTTACGGTTGTATAGTTTTTATAAATTTTGACTTTCGATAAAATTAAAAGAAGCCTAGGAAGCAGAGTCGACAAAGCTTTCAGATTCCAGTCAGAATTTTATCACTCACACTGTTTCACCGCTCTGGACAACAAAATTTGGCCCTAGGCTTTCCTTCTCCTTTACCAAGTTTTTACCATATGCAACGAGCCAATGTTAAAAAGCATTAGCGCGTGGCGGGTGTGGTATTTTTCCGCATACCGCACTGGCATTACCGCACTGGCGACATATGGGTAAAAGCTTACTAGAACTCTATGCTGTGTATTAAAGATATTTGTGATCCCGCGTTTTCAAAAATTACTGCACTCGCATTCGGCTCGGTGCAGTAATTTCAAAAAACGCCTCGATCACAAACATCTACATACCAGCATCGTTCAGTAAAAGGCTCTTCATATGCAGATCCTCTTGAGATAACTAATATCATGCCTGATTTAAACTCAATAATAGGCATGAAGGAAATATTTTTCCTGACGAAGGAAAGGTTTTCCCCGAAGGGTTTTTGGACTTCTACGAAAGGATTTTAAGCTCCAACTATTGATGAAGGTTTTTCCAACCGAGTTTTTTTGGTATCGGATTGTTTACATTGTTTAAGGTATTCCCTGTACAGTGTTGTTTACAAATACGGAAATGTCTGAACTGCGCTGAATTTGGCGCTCAATCGCTGCCATATTATCTATGGTGTGTAAAATCCGCAATCCCGTGTTATATCGTTATGACATTTTTTTTGTATTTGCGCTGCTTGGTGAGCATAAGAGGACGTATTAAAAATAAATATTTAGTCCCTTAGGACTTGTTTTAGCATGTTTTTGCGATATCATCCGGAAGAGCCAGTTCCCTTTAAAGGACACTGTCTCTTCCGGATGAATCGCAAAAACAGGCTTAAACAAGAGCTTAAGGCCACTTATTGATTTAATTGCCATTAAACTCTTAGTCCAAAAAAGCGCCAAATTACAAAAAACAATCATTAATTCATACTTTTAAGAATCAACAACTGGTTACGATTTAACACACCAACTACCGTACATGAAGCGTTTGCTTCAAGTTAACTGCTAATCACAGAGAAGGATATCAACTTGAACTGACTCAACCGTCAGGCTGACGCTATGCAATTGGAATGAGACCCCAACGATGCGCTTATACATTGTGGTTCCTGGTAACTGAATCTACCGCTTCTGCCCCGCATTGACTCGGTTGGCCATGGAAACGTGAACAGACTCTTTTCCATTTCGTTAGTCTCCGTAAATCGGGAGGACCAATCTTTTAGAAAACCGCGGTCGGGAAAAAACTTCATTAATGCTGCGGGAAATCAAAATCCCTTCGCTAAAACTAAAAACAAACTTTCTTTACAGGTAACTTTCCCTCATTTTACATAAAACTTTCCTTCATGCCTGATATTTTTGTAAGTAGTGTGGCTGACTCGTTCGACCTCATTGGCTGGAAGAAAAAACTGAACTTCGAACGGCGATATTGGGCGACTGGGCGAGTAATTTCAAAAAACGGACTTCATTGGTGCTTATCAAATTCCGGCCTTGTTCTTTAACATATCAAATTTTTACTTTGAGTGGACCAGTGTCCCCTTAACGCTGTCCAATAGAAAACAACTCGTGGCACGATAGCAAGCTGCCGAACAGAGCCGCGATAACTATTTTTGCATGTATCGTATGGGTTATGGTGGGGTTAGTACTTACAAGCTGCTTGCAAGTATTTTTTGTGATTTTCATCAAACTGCGGACTTTTTCCGTATTGTTTTGTTCGCAGTGGAATATAAAAAATATATTTTTGCTTTTCTTCTTTGTTGTGATTATATGCCCCGTATATCCTCTATATATATCAGCTATTAATGAAAGGTAAAGCCAAGATTAGCAGTTAGATGTGCGTCTAATATGGCGGCCTTTTAGTGGTTGTGACCCTCAATTTGTTAAAATTGCTTTGTTTATTTCCTACATTAGGAGTTTTGCAAGTTTTTCATTGGTTGTGCACAACACTATGCTTTATCTAATCATGAAAAATAATCATTCATTTCCCCAAAACTAACAAGTAATAAAACAACTGGAAACTACATCAAAAGCTCATTGCGCGTTTTCACAACACCCTACCTGTGCTTAATTTAGTGTCGGCGATTTGTTTCACGGACATTGTCCAGCGTTGAACAAATTTCAAACACCTGCGCCAGATATGGCGCGCTTCAAATAGTGATGGAAAAACGCTGCTCATGAGTTTCAAAAGAAGTATATGTTTTTTGCGTTTAATTTGTAAAAACTTACAACATTGAAAAAGCGAATAATTTTATTGAATTATTCAATTCAAATAAAATAATTGTTAAACCATAACGGAAGCCTATAAATTGTTGCTAATAAAAATAAAAGGTGATTATTCCTCTTTAACAGCATAGTCTGACCCGAAAAGAACCAACTATTCGCCCTCGACTTTGTTCTATTTTCATCTCAGTAACTTGCAAGAGTTTAATATTTCAGCCGGCATTAAACCAATGCTTGTCAAAAACGGATTGCTTGGATATTCATAACCGTTTGGCAGATTTGCGGCGCTGATTAATCGCCTTACGAGGCTCTCTGCCGCCGCCGCCGCCACCGCTGCTGTATGTCATGGAGTCTCAGCTGCAGCGGGTTCTGCCTCAGACTCGACAATTGCTGCGGCAGACGGTACGTATTGCTATTCATTATTGTTATGAAGATAAGTGGCCCTTCTCAGACCTCTGTCACTGCAGTGACAGTTATGACGGCATGGAATACCATCTCTGAGAGCAGAATGCGCTCATGCATTTGTCAAGAAGCGGTTTTCCGAACCAGGGTACTGTTGTCGAGGATATACGTATCTAGCAGAGCAGAGCCCGAGTGCTCGCGCGTTGAAGTGTTCGGAGTGCTTGTAAGAGATTCTTAGTCAAAGGAGACTTTTATTCAATGGCTTAACTATAATTGAAGGATTGGTACTCGGCCCGGGTGAGATTTTCAGACAGCGATACTCAATTGACATAGTAGGTACGGTCGGGGATTATCATGGTAATATTGATATGGCTGTTATAGACATCAGATCCAAACGTAATTAATTATATTGACGTCGGTTTGAATCAAATGAAGTGACGGAGAACTGTCGGCAGAACCAGCCCCAATCAGATGTTTGGACATTCCTAAGTGATGACGTCACCAAAGTCATGGCCCGTGGCCTTTAACACATGAGCCAATGGGGAATCATGGTATTTTGAGATGGCCCCCTGAAGATCTTACTGGAAAAATGTTGGCTTGCTGCAGACTCGACTCCACCTTTATGGATTGGTTGAGATGTGCTGATTCCAAAAAACGGTCAGTTTGGTCATGCAGCCTCATTCATAAAACCTTGGTTATCCAGCATAGCACACCCATAGGCTTCAGTATTGGTGACGTCATGATCTGCCGAGCCTTATGTTCCAGTAGTCGCTGCCGAGAACACAACATGTTTTTACGCATCCACGAGTCGCGTTTCCTCTACGCATTGCCGAATTACCAAGAATGTTTATTAACTGCTATTGGCATGTGGATTGTGGAATATGCCACCACTTTGCATTTTTCCCGAAAAGTGCCTTGTGTAGGTCTCCTGAGGAATGTTTAGATTGCGTTTGAGCTATTCTTTTCTCCATCTTGTATCTGATTGTGTGCCTGCGATGCTCGTATTGCTGTATTGATCGCCACCCTCACCTTTCCAATAGTCGTGGTAGTCAGGTAGCTTCTTACACATTTCGGCTGAAGCGTTAAAGGACACTGCCTTCTTCCGGATGATAATCGCAAAAACAGGCTTAAACAAGGCCTAATGAACCAATTATGATTTTTTCAATCGCCATCCGCACGCTTATCCAAGCAGCCGCAAATAACAAAAAACAATCATTACACGCGCACCTGGGAGAGGGGTATGTTACTAACACGACGCACTGGAGGGGGGGGGCACTTAGTGCCCCCCGTGGATATTCTCCGAAAGTATTGATAGCTAGAACGTATAATCTTACTGGGTAGGTAAGGTGCTGTGAGATCTACATCTCTGAAATTTTTGGTAACCTTAGGTCATATCTAAAAGGTCAAACGAGGTCATGAAGGTCCAAATCGGCCAATGTCACCCTTTTTGAGGATTTGAACCCTCTGTGACGTCACAGGTCAACTGCAATGTGTCTTAAGTTCGGTTTGGGGTGAATATCGACACTGGCTACCAAATGGCGTTTGAATCGTCGCCGATCTGAGCTGTTTGTTCCGGAAGAATATGCTTCGCCGACCCTCGATTCTGGCCGCCATTTTGGAATTCAAATTCCATATAACTCAAAAATTTGCCGACCGATTTCGATTTTTTTTTACGTCAAACGATCTGCTATTGTGTTGGCCCGTAAATGTCGCTCAAACATTACTGCCCTGCGCCGCTTCGTTTTTGAGATATTCACGAAAAACATGTGGGGGCACAAAAGTGTTAAGTTAACCCCCTCCAGTGCGCGTGTTAATTTAATTAGTTATAATAATCTAAAACTGTTTACAATTTCTACTCATCACTACGTATATGGAACCGTTTGCTCAAGTTAACTGTAATCACGGAGAAGGGATATCAGCTGACCAACCGTCAGCTGACGCTATTGCAATTGAATGAGACGCCGATGCGCTTATGCGCTTATATGATGCGCTTATACATTGTGGTTCCTGTTAACTGCGTGAGACGAATCTAGCGCATCTGCCGCATTTGAGTCGTTGCCATGAAAACATGCACTGACTGTTTTCCATTTGGTATCTCCGGAATTGGAGGATTAATCATCCGAAAAACCTCGGTTGGAAAAACTTCATTAATGCTGGGAAATAAAAATCCCTTCGTAAAAGTCCAAAAACCCTTCGGGGCAAATCTTTCCTTCATCGGGGCAAATCATGCCTTCATGCCTATTATTGAACTTAAATAGGCATAATAATACATGAGATGTTTTCTGACATTACAAATTTGGGTAGAATGCTTGAGCAAAAAAATTCACTAATTTCCATAGTTGCACAAGCTGCAATTAATTGATCTTGGTACGTAGTGGTGGCGGACTCGTCAACCTCATTGGCTGGAAGAAAACTGCACTTGAACGGCGATGATATTGGGCGACTGGGCGCTAATGTCAAAAAACGGACTTCATGGTGCTTATCAAAATCCGTTTTTTTTTTTTACATATAACATTTTTCTTTGAACAGACAGTGTCCCTTTAATAGGTGCGTAGATGCGTGACTGATAATGCTTTGAATATTTCAGACCTGTATTGATGTTCACCGGACCTAAAGACTCTTATCAACAGAAACCGATGATGTGACTCAATGTTGTGTTAACACGCGTCCTGTAGCCTTTTTCATAAAGATATACACACCGGTTGTATGTGTAAGTTGCCTAGGTTTGTAATTTTTTGGGAAGGACATATATGTTATATGTAGTTAAATTAACATATTATAATATTATATAAACATATCATATGTAGTCACATTTACAATTCTACTTACTCGGCGTGTGTAAATTTTGATGAAACGTATTAAATGTGTAAGTTGTAAAATCGGAATATACAACCTACACATACAAGTTACAACCGATGCGTAAATATCTTTATGAAAAAGGCTCTAGAGGGGACGGCGGCGAAATCCGCCCACCCCTCCGGCTTTTCGACGATAGCGGAAAACGGCGGCACGTAGCTCCGCCATTTTTTGCATTCATGTTTGAAAATGAACTACCCACATTATGTAAAATTATTAGCTTTGGGTCATTTTAGGTCAGGTCACCAGACCAGGTCACGTGATGACCTCACCTCCAACAAGTGTTTGGTGGTACGCAGACACAGTTTTAAAGTGATCTGTTTTAAATTTTCAGGATGTCATAAGGTCATACCTACAGTTTTTTTATCTCGGATTTCTCATATCGGTGACCTAAGCTCACGGTCAATTTTGTGACTACCAATACTTGTTAGTCAATAACTCTCGACAGAATGAAGATAGAGACGTGAAAACGGTACCAATGTTTTTGTCTTGTCGAGACACGTTTCACAATATGCAGCATGACCTACTTGGGTCACCACTTAACCTTGACCTGAGGTCAAATTTCCCAGTTGACCTTTCCTTTGAAAATGAAATTGATTCGAAGCGCCTGGACGAAACAAACATGATAGCGTTAATATAACTGCTTTATCGTTATTAGTTAAAAAGTTATTCGCATAACACGTTTTATCAAAAAAATATACTTTTAGACCTTTAATGACCTCTGGAGCCTAAAATATTCAACTGAATAGCTTTTGAGATAATTGGGGTTATCTGGAGCGAAGTTCTAAATGTGGAAAATCTGGCCTTTGGTGAGTTCTGAGTTCTGATGACCTTGATATTGACCTGACCTAGAAAAGGACAAAGTACTTTCGATAGATTTTGTCTCGAGCTATCAACTTCGTTTTCCGCTTGTCGTTACGTTACGTAGTTTTCAAGATCATAATGGGGGGCCGCCGCCCCTTCCGGTGTGTGATTCTCAGAGGCCCTTCAGGGCGCTTGTTAACTGAAGTGAAGAAATCTGAAATGTCGGTAGCAGCTCTTATAAAGTTTTCCTGCAGAACATGTCGCATGCAAATGTAAAGGTCAACACAAATCACTTGTCACAATCAAATCACAATCAATCAAATACAAATCTCAAATCATTTGATTTACAGTGTAAATGTGATGGCCTGATTTGTTGCCTGATTCTTCCTGCTAACAGTTGGTTTGGTAGACCGTATACAGGGTCCACGCAGAGACAGAGTGTTCAGTTGAACACTAGCTCAGCGGTGAGCACGTCTCTGAGCATAGCGTGGCTCTCAGACCCGATGGCTATTGCTCGCAGCAGTCAGCTGATGTGGGGTTTTCACCAGTTTGTCCTTATAGTTCCAGTACAATAATATGCTTGCTAATTGGGTAGCCTATTGATAATTTTACTTCCACTTTGTCAAATCAAAACATAAGATAACAGGTTGTTTAACTAACACGCGCCCTGGAGGGCCTCTGAGAATAACACGTCCTGGAGGGGGGCAGATTTCGCCCTAGAAAAACACGCAACGTAGCGAAAAGCAAAAAAACGGAGTCATATAGCTCCAGACAAGCTCTTTCGAAAGTAATTTAGCCTTTTTTAGGTCAGGTCAATATCAAGGTCACCAGAGATCATCAAAGATCATATTTGCCAGATTTAGGACTTTGCTCCAGATACCCCCAATTATCTCAGAAGGTATGATAGCTAGGAGCAAACCGAAAAAATCCAGTCGAAAGCTAATAAAGTTTGTAATCGACCCAGTTGTCCTAAAATTTGAGCTCAGGTGAATATTTTAGGCTCCAGAGGTCGTTGGAGGTTAAAAGGGATATTTTTGCACAAAAGTGTTTTGCTAATAACTTGTTAACAAATAACGATAAGGCAGTTCTTTTGACGCCATCATGTTTGTCTCGTCAAGGCGCTTTGAATCATGCTCATTTTGTTTACAGGTGAAGTCAACTTGGAAATTTGACCTCAGGTTAAGGTCAAGTATTGACCCAAGTAGGTCATGTTGCATGTTGAAAGACATGTCTCGACGAGACAAACGCATTGGCTTCATTTTCACGTCATGTCTTCCTTATGTCGAGAGTTATTGACAAATAAGAGTTGGTGGTCGCAAAATTTACCCTGACCTTATGGCACCGATATCAGAAATATGAGATAAACAAATGGTAGGTGTATGTGACCTTATGACATCCTGCAAGTATGAAATTGATCGTTCAAAAACTGTGTCTGCATACCACCAAACACGTTTTGTATGTGAGGTCATCACGTGACCTGGTCTGGTGACCTGACCTGAGATGACCGGAGACCAAGCATTTAAAGAAATGTGGGTAGTTCATTTTTGAACAGGTATGCAACAGGTATTAACGAATTCTACGCGTAAAATAATCCATAAAACATGTGTTTCTTCGTAAATATTCGTACGAAGACCTTCGTATATATTTTATGTATAGTGACCTTTTGTGACCTGACCTTGACCTTGATCTTTGCTAACAATCTCACTTTGGGTCATACAGGATGTGTATCATACCTTTAAGAGCACTTTGGGTAATGGTGGTTGTAATAAAAGGCTTTGGATGGAAAGTATGGCTCATAAACTAATCTAACTCGTTTTTTTACCTTTAACCTGACCGTGACCTGACATGTGACCTCAATTTGAAATTGTTAGCGTACTTTATATTTATATTCTTGAGTGCTTTGGAATCACGCATTGCAAGTCTCAATTTTGCGTTCTGGTGGAACTGAAAGGGGTCTTTGCACATTCATTTTCTTAACGGAAGGCTTAAATCCCTGAAACACATTTGTTAAGGCTCTGAATTTGAAACAATTTGATGCATATTTTCCGGCGAGACAGTGCAGTCTCATGCACCACCGTTTTCTGTCCTATGAACTCAGCACTACGTCCTTGCCAATGATATCTCACTTTGTATCAGCTCTCTGTTTTGCGTCCGGTTCGGTTTCGGCGGGCTAATGCGGCAGAGCTTTAGCTGGCCGTATTTTAGCCACGTGTCACGGCGTCTCATCGGGTGGTGGTGGTGGTGGTGGATGGGGAGGGGGGGGGGGGCTCTAGACTGCCAGTTACCCCTGATTACAGAGCTGAGAGACACAATTTCACGCTCAGACTGGGGCGTGGGCAGGATGGGCTCCCGGGTTCAGATATAGTTTGGGCATTAAATCAGAGCACTTAGTAAGCATTTGTGTGGAATTGATTCATCCAACTCCGTGATAATCGGTTCAGTGTATTGCAATTGGGACTGGTTAGTGCCGGAGTCTGCTGCTAAATATTCACCCTGCACTAACAGAGTATAAATAATTCCCCCTGCACTAACAGAGCAGAAAGGGAAGCATCTATTGATATTGATTTTATCTACCAAGGAACTCAAATAATGGATATGCTGAGGAATATTACAAGTAGTTGCCCGATTTATGTCGTAGAACGCCAAACTTCCACATACTTTAACCCCGCAGTCACTAGGGTATTTTCTGTAACACGACTCACTGGGGTGTCTCTTTTAGCCCCTCTCCCTTGTATCTTGGGAACCAATAGAACGATCGCGCTGACTCAAACGACAATTGATAGACCAGGACATTTCGTTGACGTTAAATAATTTGTGTTGCCCTTGAGGTCACAGGTGACGTCGCAGGTCAGGTCAAAAGTAAAATACGTTCACGACTACTCCATTTTAACAATGCTCCTACTCGGCTGTCCTCTCTCGGTCTCTGATGCTCGAGTGGCGTCTTTGGCTGAAACTAGCGGCTCAAGCGGCCCACCCTAGGGATGCTAACCTTCCATATAAGGACTGAGGAGTAGCCCGGCTGGTCTGCCTGCGTTTCACACCGACGCGAGAGCGGAGGGAGAGGATGTAGGTGTTGTAGCAAGCTCGCATGTCTCCGTTCAGCTCGGTTATTCGAAGGCAACGACAGCATCGACGTTTCTCCTGACGACCGTCAACCGGAGAGCTGCGCCACTGCTTAGTGTATGCAAAAATGGACAGACAGTTCAAGCTGTCAGGTCAAGCGCCGCTTCGCCACGCGGTCCACACTCGCCGGCCGCAGAGGCAGAAACGGTGAGCGGCGGGCCTTCGGCAGCAGACGTGACTGGGAACCCACCGCTGGCACGATCTATAACCAGCTGTCGCTCGCCGCAGCCAGGTGCCCATTAACACAGACCAGAATTAACAAGCCGCCACTCCTTCTAGCAGTCCCGCAGAATCCGTCCGCGCAGCAGCGGAGTGCCTCGCCGCTAGCCGCAGCCCAAGTTCGCTGGCCGCGGCAAACCGACGATCGTCCCAAACTAAGCACCACAGCGATAGCGCGCGTCGGTGCAGCCGCTATAGTTTCCCCACTTTAACGAGTCGCGCTAGAGAGCCGCATTCAGGCACGCTGCCACAGCAGACTCCATCAGCAGCGGTCACCGCAGTCGCAGCTGCAGGCAAACTTCTTAACTCCGGACCTGTCAATTACGGGGATCGCAATTCAAATAATCCACTGACTATATACAGGGCTCTGTACGAAACAATGAAGGCGGAAGTCGCTTAGCAAGTCGAGATCCTGAGAATACCGACCAGATTGGCTCGTTATCTATCGGCCGCGCCAATACGAACTGGATAATGGACGGCAGCGATGTGCGCACTAGAGATGTGTTTTTTTTATTCTGGTCCTGGGATGACTGCCTACTACGGTGTTCTGATCTGCGATACTGTTAATGTGCGACAAATGTATACAGTGAAGGGTTATTTCTTCAAACTTGCAGCATTGTTGTGTTTTAGTAATACAAGCTGTCCTTAATGGTGTTTGGCGTCAATTTCATTATCTGATACGTGTTTTACCAGTCAATTTCGCAAGTTTGCTAAAGCTGATTACTGTCTGAACTATAAATCAAATCAAATCGATAATGAAATAACCCTGAGCTTGGTAAATGGGTGTATTCGGGAAGATATATCCGTTGCCATTATGCTGCTGGTGCGTGTTCAGTGACAATTAACGGCCCATTAGCAGTAATGGAGGCGGTGATATGTCCACCTGTCACTGTAATCGGAGGTGAAAGGATCAGGTTGACGAACGAATCAGGTTTAAAACAGCAGCGTAGTCCTAGCATGCATAAAACATTGCACCTATCTGAAGATTAGTGTCCCGATAAGTGTCCTGCTTAGTGGATTATTCTTGGAAAGTTTAAAGGTGATGGTGTTCATTTTTGTCCATTTGAAAGTGAAAGTCCTTAACCTCAACTACTGGGGGTGTATCGACTGAAATCCGAGGGTGCACGAAGATCCCAGGGGGTGCACGGGCACCCAGTGCACCCACCTTGCTACGGGCCTGGTGTGTCGTTCATTGGACGTATCAAATTACCTGTCAAGTTTTTTAAGTAATTGGTATCAAGCCTGGAAGAAGGCAAAAACAGCGTTTGAAACGTAGATGTTTGCCTGATATCGTGGATATTGCAAATGCACATTGTTGATGGTTGAAAATTGAAATAACTTCGGATGCTTTCGGTGCTCTTGTCCTAGTTGAAGGTAAAAGGGAGCTAGCTTTCTCAGTTTCCGCTTCCCCTTCCATCGTTCTAGGCCATTTCAACATATAGACATGAGGAAGAGCATGAAGAACAACCACTC
>VOPJ01012935.1:0-23879 GCA_014673585.1 Semibalanus balanoides | reverse complement strand
TTACTCAGTTAGTATCGACAAAGTGGGATAGTGTTGTTTGTTGCAGCACTTGACCGGGAGAATGGCTCTCACGGACGAGATCCTAGCCGTGCCTCCTGCGCCAATACAAAGAGTCTGTGCTGTAAACAGAATGCCGAAGAAATTGCCTGCAGACAGAGGCTGTTCTCGCAGCTTTAGGAAGGCTTCACGAGTCAAGCAATGCAATTTCCGGGCTGCTTCACACAAATGCTACCGAATAATGTGTTGGCTATGATTGTTATGCTGGTAGAATACTTAATATGCCATTATTTTCTGTTTTTCACCACTGAAATAAAACATTTAAGCATGAAACGTTTGAGTTTAATATTGTAATCCAATTAAAAATAGCGAACTCATATTTGTCCATAACTGACGTGACTACCTGGGAAGATTCTTCGCACTGCGCCGAGTCATTATTGCATGTGGTTAGTGGTTTAATATTCACCCTGTTTCGGTAGTTGGTTTTCGTCTTAGTGGATTCAAAATACCCTCTTCAGCACTGTGCTATATATTGTACAATATGCTATAGCAGTGTTTATAACATAGCGTCGTAGATATGGATTTATAGGCTAATGTTCTTGTATAACGCATGCTGTGTGCATGCCCTGGCCTGAACAGCTTGTCACACTAGCCGTTTTCACGATGTATTATTTTGCGTGAAATGTTTTAAAACATTTTAAAATGTTTTAAAATGTTTTGGTAGTAGCCGCTTTCACGATGGACTAACTTGCGAAAAGAAATGTTTTCACCCTCGCTCTACGGTCCCGTAGGGCGAGGGTCAAAACATTTCTCGCAAATAAGTCCATCGTGAAAGCGGCTACTACCAAAACATTTTAAAACATTTTAAAATGTTTTAAAACATTTCACTCGCAAAATAATAACATCACAGGAAAACGGCGTACTAAGTTAAAATAACGCTCAGAAGTAAACGACAGAAGAAGTTCAGCGGACTCAGAGGAGAACTAAATATGCTCCGTGGGGATCCCTGGGCGTTAGCTCTGCATAATACCCAACAGACAGGAAACCATGACTGAAAGCCACGGCTGTCTGACCCACAGCCGCTGTGTATGCACAGTACTGTATGTTTACTGCTGTGTTTGGCTGGCCTTACTTAACGAAATCACAATGACTATTGATATAACAAAAAAACACGGCATAGAAAAAGTAACAATCCAGAATGGCGGAGTAACCGCAGATATGCAGTCATCCCAGTGTATTAAAATTCTGCTATTTCTATCCGATAGATTAGCCACTCCTTGCACCAGATTGAGGAAGCGACGCAACAAAAACTCTATAGAACAAAAAGCATTATAAGATCCACAAATAACTCACTTAATTCATCCTCTGACTCGAGTTGCGTACGCGAACATGGAAATACAACGCAACCCTATGCTCTCTGTGACTAAAACCCAGAACAAGCAAATCACATGAGCCGACGATACTTATACCCAGCACATCTATAAAATCGACACGTGAGCGAGATGAGCCCCGCAACTCGAGACTCTCGCGCAACCACACTAGACCGTCCAATGCAACATACGCCTCATCTCGTGCGACTCTTGCGCCAATCAGGTCGGTGTACACGACTTCTCTGGCGCCCGGCTCACCACACGATATATAACCCCAAAACACTCCCCCTCGACGACCCACTCATATGAACACATAACTAGACTAACAAAGAACCCGCCGCAACACTGCGTCCCGAAGACATTACATGCCAAGGCGAACTCTCAAACTAGCAATACAGCTTGACCTCGCTCGTGACCTCTGACCCTGGCGGACAACGTCTAAAGGCGACTCTGACCTCCGTTCTGACCTCTGACCTGACCTCTGACCTCTGACCCTACAGGCAGCGTCTTGAGGTGACCCTGACCTCCATACTGACCTCTGACCTGACCTCTGACCCGGCAGGAAGCGTCTGGAGGTGACCCTGACCTTCAGCCTGACCTCTGACCTGACCCTGACCTTCAGCCTGACCTCTGACCTGACCTCCTCTGACATCTGACCCGGCAGGCAGCGTCTGGATGTGATTCGGGAGCTGTACCGCCAGGAGGCAGAGCTCAGTCCCAACGCGCCGGACATCATCAATAGTTCAGTTCCAGGCATGGATCCCTTCTACGAGCGGTTCCCCTGGTTTCGGCTCATCGGCAGGTGGGCTTCATTCAACACCATTCATTCAGCATCAGCATTCGTTTGGCTCTGTCCTGAACCGGGTTTTGAAGCTAATAATAGTTTTGTGGCGATACGGTGACATGGTGTGCAATGATGAGGCCTGATGGCAAAAACATGACGTTTAGTTTTATTTAAAAAATAAGGTGGTTTAGTTTACTAAGTTAATCTTTGGAACATTATAGACATATATATCGCAGTTACTGGAGCACCCGTGGATATGTATGTTTTGAGTACGTGAAGAGATATCTTATAGTTCCGCTGAATGTATTCTACTGACCTAATAGGCCAATAGCACCTATTTATTTAAAATATAATACAATAGTAATCGTTCACGCTCGAAAGTTACGTTAACGCCGTCTAGAAAATGTACAGGGTCAGCCATGTATAGAACTTTCGAATCCTGACAATGTGACCTGAAACAAGGATTCATAAAATTAATATCTATTTTGCATAGGTTTATGAGTAGTATGTGACCGAAGAGTCATTTATTCAACACTGGTATTATATTATTGTTCGTTTCTTATCGAAAAACTAAGTGTGTTTTCGTTTTAATTACAAAAGACCAATATTTTTGGTATATCATTCTGCACCTTCCACTGAGTCAACATGCAAAAAACGTGCTTTTTGGGTGTTGATGCTGTGGAAGGTGTACCGAAAAATTGGTCGTTTTGTAATCAAAACAAAAACACGCCGAGTTTTTCCGATAAAAACGAACAATAAGTTTATAAGGTTCTGTGTAAGCATTGATACCTACTTTGTCAGGCTCTCTTTTTTCAAGTTCTGTGCACCTGTATACCCCGTGTTACTGGTACACCACTAACGATAGTTCGTCTGTCGTGCAGGGGTTTCGTGTACCTGAGCAGCCTTCTGTATCCGATACCGCTGACCCACAAGATCGCCATTGTGAACGCCAAAGGAGACGTCAGGGGATACCTGAGGGTCACAGTACAGGCTGTGCTGGGTAAATAGTAGTTACGTCAGGGGATACCTGAGGGTCACAGTACAGGCTGTGCTGGGAAAATAGTAGCTACGTCAGGGAATACCTGAGGGTCACAGTGCAGGCTGTGCTGGGTAAATAGTAGTTACGTTAGGGGATACCTGAGGGTCACAGTACAGGCTGTGCTGGGTAAATAGTATTACGGATAATGGCCTTTGGCTGAGCACATAAGCTTGGAATTAGGGCTTATTTTGTTGTCTTAGTAATCAATGTTACCGATAAGAGCTAATGATGTGCGTTTATTGGAATACTTACCATGTCATGATACGATTCCTTGAATCTGAAAAAATGCACAATCATAAGTATAATAATTTCTGGTAGTACTTTGTGTATAATACTTTGCATGAGTAATCGGCGCTCAAACCATCATATCGCACTGTTGCATGCGCCGTGTAGCGTCTAACCTAATGTTATGCTGCTGATTGTTCATTCTCTAAAATCTACTATATCGGACGCTGCCTCCGTTTAGGTACGGCTAGACTCTGTTGATTGTGTGAGCGATTGCGTCTTCTGATTGTTAAAATGTTGCAGACGAGGATACGATCGAGTGCTCATCTGGAGTGCGGCAGGCGGCTCGAATCAACTTCTACGATGACGAGACGACTGAGACGACGCGACACAGGTACAACGGGGTCAACAGCACCAACAAACGCAACATAGACAACGCAGGTCAGTCAGTGTGGTATGTACATCTCTGTTTTGATAATTCAGCAAAAGCTGTGGATGAATATGATTGGTATCACCCACGCGGGTCGTGTATCTGTCTGAGAGCTTTTATAAAAACAAAAAATAAAAAAAACATAAAAAAAAAAAAAAAAAAAAAATATAAAATCAAAAAAAAGAAAAAAAAAAAAAAAAAAAAAAAAATAAAAAAAAAAAAATAATAATAAGAATATAAAAAAAAAAAAAAAGAAAAAAAAAAAAAAAAAAAAAAAAAAAAAAAAAAAAAAAAAAAAAAAAAAAAAAATAAACAAAAAAAAAAAACTCATATGAAAAAATAAAATCATGGAATTGGTTCCAACAGAGTAGAAATTTGACTATGCTTCAGACAATAAGCACACCTCAGGGTTTATTTTTTCGACTCAAATCTCTGGTTAAGAGCGATTACAAACTCAGCGTTGTTTAAAGCCGCTGAGCTGCTTAGAATCGTCAAATTGTTAGGGATGTGCCTATGGGAATGCAAATAATGCCGAGTTCATCTCAACACTCAAATCCATAAAATGCAATCGAATTTTGCAAACAAAAAACAATTATTTAGTTCCGAGCTATGATTAGTCGGAGCCTTCTGGTTTTTGTTTCCCGGTCATATGACGTAATGCTAAACAGGGACGACTCGCAGAAGTGAGAATGCTGCACCGCAATGCACGAATGAACGGCGTCACAGTATAGCTAACTGCATCTTTGCAGTCTCCCAGCCTGAAATGTATGCTGTGCCGCATCACATATTTGTGATACGGCACAGTATAACATACATCCTGCGCCTATTCCGCTACAGTCTTAATCTTCAGACATGGGATGTCGTACTTCGGGAAGAAAACATATTGTGCGTTTAATTTTACTTGACTGATAGATAACTCAAAAGTATATCGACTGCACCAAGCTACTTCACAAACTCCCAGATTAACCAAGAGTTTGTTTATCCTCAAAGAAGTGAAATATCTATAGCATTAGCAGGCAATATCAAGACCACCCAAATTCATGAAAGTCCGTTTCCAGTATGTGCCCTGATTATCATAGTTTACGTTACGCTCAATGGAACAAGTTGCAGGTTGTTTGGTGAATATGTGCAAAATTAATAAGGAAAAAATTGCTGATCACGTAATACACATCATTTTGCATCAGAAGCAAGTATTCAGAGAGATAATTTGCCTGATAAAGTTTATTATTTATAAAAGCACTGATTGTAGTGACGTCATTAGCAATAATATTGCGCATCCCTAGTGGAAAAGGCATGTTATTTCCAAAATTCCCGTGACCAATATAAATGGTTAACGCTTTCCTATTGACTTACTGTTCACACCAAAACTACTCAGAAATTTCATCACTTTATTGCTGTGTATGTTCACAGGCACAAAGCGTCATTCCTTAATATCCTCTTAGAGCACATTGTTCGAGATAGGGCTCGTTCGGCTGAGGCACAGCTCTGCCCTCCACCTTCCAACTCACCAAGCTGCTTACGCTACCTGAACGCAGGGTGGCCGCACTGCAGGTTCCATCTGTCTTTATTGCTCCTGGTCTTGGAGAATTCTTCTTAAAACACCTATAACTGTTTAGTTAGCTCCACAGAAAGCTGTATAAGTGGGCTCAAATCCAGATTGCTGTGCCCTCACTGAAACACTGCCCCAGAACACTACATGCCAAATGCGACCGTTACCCTCCAATGCATGTCTTGAAATAGTGTCTTGTCGGATCAAGAGCTTGTATGGAAAGAGATCTAGATATCCTTTAGGATTCCGTTTCGGCTGTAGCAATCCGTAAAATGGCCTTTTGAGCTGCCGTTAGATTATTGATTTGGTCACAAGGTAGAATTCGACAATTTTAGTTTTGTGTTTGTTTCAGTAAAGTTGAATGATTTTAAATGAGCGATATCTCCTTGAATGCGCCATATCACGTGCTTTGATTTCGACGCAATTAAAATGGGCGGCATGTGACCATTGTTGTCGGTCTGCCCCAAAACCCCAATCATCATCATCATCATGAGACGCAATTAACGTGATGCTGAATTTTGCTTTGAACCTCTATTTTACAAATTCAATGTGATCACCGAACTGCTAAAAACTACCTCAGGTATCATTGCGCCTGAACTATTGCTAAATTTCGTCACGACCAATGCAGAGAGCAGAATGCTTATTTACGTAAATATACTTAATATTAAAATCCTAAAATTTCAGGGGAATTTATATAAATTTGACTATCATATCAAATAGGTTTTTAAAATAAATTGCGTTCAATCAAATACATAAAAACAGGGGGTTAGGTAACCTGCAATTTGTCCATTCGCAAGAGATTGTTTCATAAACTGGGTTATTAAACTCATACATTATGTCAATAATAATAATAATGATTCAAATATAGACCAATCGGTGTCAACTGTCAACCCATGGTCAGACAAAGTTGTCTTATTCAAAAGAAACTAGCGGTAATAACAGTATGATAAAGAGCGACACACTGTTTTCGCCCATTCCTTATGGTGCTTATGTATTGTTGTATTACGTTATACCATGTTAATCACGGTGCACACCACTTCTAACCTTTTACCCTTTCTTACCGTTTAATAAATCGCAAAGCCTTAACAACTTACGCATTATTCGTACGATATTCTTCCTTTCCACGCACGTACTCATTACACGCACACGGTTTTGTTTACCATTTCCCACCATTGTTTTTCAGCAGACGCTGTTCAGCCGGGGACGGACTGCGTCACGAAGAGCTGGGACGGCTCCGGAGAGGAGACTCTGCCGACCCATCTGACCCTCGGCCGCCAGTTCACGTTCCGTGTCACCGTGCTGCAGGCCAGCGGCATTCAGGGCGACTGCTCCGACGTCTTCTGCCAGTTCAAGTGAGTCTCAGTCTGAGGCTGAGGCTGAGTCTGAGTCTGAATCTGAGTCTGATTCTGAGTCTGAGTCTGAGTCTGAGTCTGAGTCTGAGTCTGAGTCTGAGTCTGAGTCTGAGTCTGAGTCTAGTCTGAGTCTGAGTCTGAGTCTGAGTCTGAGTCTGAGTCTGAGTCTGAGTCTGAGTCTGAGTCTGAGTCTGCGTCTGCGTCTGCGTCTGCGTCTGCGTCTGCGTCTGCGTCTGCGTCTGAGTCTGAGTCTGAGTCTGAGTCTGAGTCTGAGTCTAAGCTGTACCAGATCGTAACAGGAACTCTCCAACACGTCCGGTGGCGGCGAATAACTTTGTTTCCTCTCAAAATGTGGGGGATTCGAAGCATGTACTTTTCAACAGGGGCTCCACTACCGAGGGAACGGGGTACGTGTTCCCTCCTCCAACATTTCCGGATTTAAACATTACGTCAATGGGCGTTGCATGGAAAGAATCTACTTTAGAATGCTTCTGTCCCTTACAACTTTCGGAAGGTGGCGGTGCCCTTGCTTTTCAAGTTAAAATATTTTGCACCACACGTACTCAGATCAATACTAGACTGAGGTGAATAAATGCATTGCATGTCCCAGTTTCGCTAAGAATACGTTGGTCTCTGTGTCTGCTTCAGCTTCCGACACCGAGACGACGAGGCGTTCTCGACGGAGCCCATCAAAAACTCCGGACAGGCCCAGATAGGCTTCTATTACGTCCAAAACGTACGCATGACTCTTCAATGGCTCTCATCGTAATACACTAAGCTGCGGAAAACCTGATGGACTATCGTGATCGTGTCGAATATGAATAGACTGTTAATGCAGCTCACATTTGTATAGTGTCCGTCTTCGACTTAACTATTTGTGCGTATATAGCTAGATTTCCCAGTGGAATAGCTATATCTAGTTACTCGTGGTGTCTGCTTCTCTTACATGGGAAACGTCATTTTGGAGTATTTCTATACTGCGACTTTGAATGTGACTGTGACTTTGAATGATCAGCTGTTTGTTCCGTGACGAGCAGATCACAGTGACGGTGACGCGGTCGTTTATCGAGTACCTGAAGACGGAGCCTCTGATGTTCGAGGTGTTTGGCCACTACCAGCAGCACCCACTGCACGACGACGCCAAGCAGGACTGCTGCGGGTCAGTAAACATCTGACGGACTCACCAACTCACCGATAGGCTTGATTTACCTCATCTCGTTGGCTATCAGCATATCCTGTAGCCTTATATTCTATTCGGAAATTATGCTATATTATACTCTTGTTTGTTGATTGTAACTACCTCCTCTACACATCAGTGCTGGTCCCATTTATTCAACAATATCATTTGATCTGGTTCGAATACATCATTGTACTTCATATTCGGTAACTTTTTCGTCTATGCACTTCCTGCTGCAGCNTCCAGAGCTTGTATGGAAAGAGATCTAGATCATCCTTAGGATCTGTTTGGCTGTAGCAATCCGTTAAAATGCCTTTGAGCTGCCGTTAAGATTATTGATTTGGTCACAAGGTAGAATTCGACAATTTTAGTTTTGTGTTTGTTTCAGTAAAGTTGAATGATTTTAAATGAGCGATATCTCCTTGAATGCGCCATATCACGTGCTTTGATTTCGACGCAATTAAAATGGGCGGCATGTGACCATTGTTGTCGGTCTGCCCCAAAACCCCAATCATCATCATCATCATGAGACGCAATTAACGTGATGCTGAATTTTGCTTTGAACCTCTATTTTACAAATTCAATGTGATCACCGAACTGCTAAAAACTACCTCAGGTATCATTGCGCCTGAACTATTGCTAAATTTCGTCACGACCAATCAAGAGCAGAAGGTTTTATTTACGTAAATATACTTAATTATTAAAATCCTGATAATTCAGGGGAATTTATATTAAGAATTGGATCATCTATCAAAATATTTTAAAAATAAATTGCGTTCAATCAAATACATAAAAACAGGGGGTTAGGTAACCTGCAATTTGTCCATTCGCAAGAGATTGTTTCATAAGACTGGGTTATTAAACTCATACATTATGTCAATAATAATAATAATGATTCAAATATAGACCAATCGGTGTCAACTGTCAACCCATGGTCAGACAAAAAGTTGTCTTATTCAAAAGAAACTAGCGGTAATAACAGTATGATAAAGAGCGACACACTGTTTTCGCCCATTCCTTATGGTGCTTATGTATTGTTGTATTACGTTATACCATGTTAATCACGGTGCACACCACTTCTAACCTTTTACCCTTTCCTTACCGTTTAATAAATCGCAAAGCCTTAACAACTTACGCATTATTCGTACGATATTACTTCCTTTCCACGCACGTACTCATTACACGCACACGGTTTCTGTTTCACCATTTCCCACCATTGTTTTCTCAGCAGACGCTGTTCAGCCGGGGACGGACTGCGTCACGAAGAGCTGGGACGGCTCCGGAGAGGAGACTCTGCCGACCCATCTGACCCTCGGCCGCCAGTTCACGTTCCGTGTCACCGTGCTGCAGGCCAGCGGCATTCAGGGCGACTGCTCCGACGTCTTCTGCCAGTTCAAGTGAGTCTCAGTCTGAGGCTGAGGCTGAGTCTGAGTCTGAATCTGAGTCTGATTCTGAGTCTGAGTCTGAGTCTGAGTCTGAGTCTGAGTCTGAGTCTGAGTCTGAGTCTGAGTCTGAGTCTGAGTCTGAGTCTGAGTCTGAGTCTGAGTCTGCGTCTGCGTCTGCGTCTGCGTCTGCGTCTGCGTCTGCGTCTGCGTCTGAGTCTGAGTCTGAGTCTGAGTCTGAGTCTGAGTCTAAGCTGTACCAGATCGTAACAGGAACTCTCCAACACGTCCGGTGGCGGCGAATAACTTTGTTTCCTCTCAAAATGTGGGGGATTCGAAGCATGTACTTTTCAACAGGGGCTCCACTACCGAGGGAACGGGGTACGTGTTCCCTCCTCCAACATTTCCGGATTTAAACATTACGTCAATGGGCGTTGCATGGAAAGAATCTACTTTAGAATGCTTCTGTCCCTTACAACTTTCGGAAGGTGGCGGTGCCCTTGCTTTTCAAGTTAAAATATTTTGCACCACACGTACTCAGATCAATACTAGACTGAGGTGAATAAATGCATTGCATGTCCCAGTTTCGCTAAGAATACGTTGGTCTCTGTGTCTGCTTCAGCTTCCGACACCGAGACGACGAGGCGTTCTCGACGGAGCCCATCAAAAACTCCGGACAGGCCCAGATAGGCTTCTATTACGTCCAAAACGTACGCATGACTCTTCAATGGCTCTCATCGTAATACACTAAGCTGCGGAAAACCTGATGGACTATCGTGATCGTGTCGAATATGAATAGACTGTTAATGCAGCTCACATTTGTATAGTGTCCGTCTTCGACTTAACTATTTGTGCGTATATAGCTAGATTTCCCAGTGGAATAGCTATATCTAGTTACTCGTGGTGTCTGCTTCTCTTACATGGGAAACGTCATTTTGGAGTATTTCTATACTGCGACTTTGAATGTGACTGTGACTTTGAATGATCAGCTGTTTGTTCCGTGACGAGCAGATCACAGTGACGGTGACGCGGTCGTTTATCGAGTACCTGAAGACGGAGCCTCTGATGTTCGAGGTGTTTGGCCACTACCAGCAGCACCCACTGCACGACGACGCCAAGCAGGACTGCTGCGGGTCAGTAAACATCTGACGGACTCACCAACTCACCGATAGGCTTGATTTACCTCATCTCGTTGGCTATCAGCATATCCTGTAGCCTTATATTCTATTCGGAAATTATGCTATATTATACTCTTGTTTGTTGATTGTAACTACCTCCTCTACACATCAGTGCTGGTCCCATTTATTCAACAATATCATTTGATCTGGTTCGAATACATCATTGTACTTCATATTCGGTAACTTTTTCGTCTATGCACTTCCTGCTGCAGCCTATACGCTAGCTCGGAGGAGTTCTAGCATATACGCTAGAATTCCTCTGAGATATCTAACAAATTGCCATAACATTATTCTGTTGGTTATTTGTGCCGCGGCGTCACTCACACTTCACTATGCTCTCAATCACGACACAGATCTATTATATCCCGTTAACACCCAGAACGCTCCTCTGTGACCCCAGTGCGTCCCACAGCCCCGCGGCGTTAACACCCCCAGACGCTCCTCTGTACCCCCAGGGTCCACTCCGCGGCGTTAACACCCCAGAACGCTCCTCTGTACCCCAGCGTCCACCCCCGCGGCGTTAAGCCAACCAGACGCTCCTCTTGGTACCCCAGGCGTTCCACTCCCGCGGCGTTTAACGCACCATACCCTCCTCTGTACCACCAGGCGTCCACTCCGCGGCGTTAACCCACCAGAGCCTCCTCTGTACCCCCCAGGCGTCACACCCGCGGCGTTAACCACCCCAGACGCTCCTCTGTACCCCCAGGCGTCCACACCCGCGGCGTTAACACCCCAGACGCTCCTCTGTACCCCCAGGCGTCCACTCCCGCGGCGTTAACACCCCAGACGCTCCTCTGTACCCCCAGGCGTCCACCCCCGCGGCGTTAACACACCAGACGCTCCTCTATACCCCCAGGCGTCCGCCGCCGCGGCGTCTGCAGCCTCCAGCCATTCCTATCAGCCAGCCGGTCCGCTCCCCCAAGTTCGGCCTGCCACCCCAGCCGTGTTCTACACAGGTGCACAACAGGGACGATATCCTCGTCTGGTTCGAGATCTGCGAGCTCGGTTAGTGGCGACACGTGTGCTACAGTGTTCAGACAGAAAGTAAAAAAATCAATACAACTCGCTTAGCATGCATTAATATGTCTCACTGTACTGTCCTATACACGATGGTATATTGGAATATCTTGGGAATATCTATATATATCGCCTTGGGAATATCGGTTGATTGCATGTGCTGACATGAAAAGTGTCGGACTTTGGTGTATCCAACAGTCTGTGTAGGATCCGTGAAGGTCTATTGTCCGCTATGATGACCATGTATGTCCCATCTGTTTCATCTATTCCGTCTGTCCCGTCTGTCTCGTCTTGCCCGTCTGGGTCGTCTGTCCCGTCCCGTCTGTCCCGTCGTCTGTCCCCGTCTCTGTCCCGTCGTCTGTCCCTTCGTCTGCCCCGTCTCTGTCCCGTCTGTCCCCGTCTGCCCCCATCTCCGTCCCCGTCTCTTCCCCGTCTGTCCCCGTCTGTCCCCGTCTTTGTCCCCGTCTCTGCCCAGTCACTGTCTCGTCTCTGTCCCGTCTTTGTCTCGTCTCTGTCCAGTCACTGTCTCGTCTCTGTCTCGTCTCTGTCTCGTCTCTGTCTCGTCTCTGTCTCGTCTCTGTCTCGTCTCTGTCCGTCCTCTGTCTCGTCTCTGTCTCGTCTCTGTCTCGTCTTGTCTCGTCCTCTGTCTCGTCCTGTCTCGTCTCTGTCTCGTCTCTGTTCTCGTCTCTGTCTCGTCTCTGTCTCGTCTCTGTCTCGTCTCTGTCTCGTCTCTGTCTCGTCTCTGTTCCATCTTTGTTCCGTCTCTGTCCTGCCTCTTTCCCGTCTCTGTCCTGTCTGTCCCATCTGACCATCTCCCCGTCTGACAGCGCCCAACGGCGAGTACATGCCCTCTGTGGTGGATCACTGTGATGACTTGCCGACACGGAGTCAGTTCCTGCTGCACCAGGGCGTACAGCGCCGGCTACGCATCACCGTGGTACACGAGCGCTCCACCGAAATCAACTGGCAGGACGTCAGGGAGCTGGTTGTTGGTGAGTATTGCTAGTTTTATGAATACAACTTGTGGTGAAGTAATCCCATAGATAACCGCAGACCGCCTCCAGGCGTACACTGGCGTCTCCTGTTATCTATGGTAATCCATAAAATATTAAACCAAGATGTTTTGAGCAGCACGCTTGTAAAATGTGCTTTACATAGTTGCATCTAGTTGCATCGTTTGTCTATTGTTCAGTTGCATCGTTGCAGCTAATGTTATCCCTCGGTTGCCGGAATTGCATCATAAATATTCCCATTAAACATGGTACATGTTATCCCTCACATCTACGTGACTCTGATGTAGGTAACCCACATTTCACACAAAAACCATGAAACGCATGTTCGCTAAACACGAGGAAGCCGTTTAAGACGACACTGACGTCCGTCTCCCTCGTCCTCTCCTCCGCGTCTCTCCTCAGCCGGGTGAGGAACACCGCTGAGTATGACGAGGAACGACGAGAACGACAGCATCCGTCATCTCGCTGGGACTCTTCCCTGGAGAGTAAACCTCGCAGTACGCCGGTACGTCGGATATGAGAAAGGACGCGGACGTGCAGTACTGCTATAGGCCTGGTGTTGGTTGGAATAATACAAATAGTCCCAATTGGCTGACCACTTGCAGTCGCGGAGCATAATACAGTACATCTTTCATAATTATTACCGCTATCTATCGGTGATTCTAGATAAAGGCCTAGATATAAGCTGGTTTGTGAATGTAATACTCCTATCGGTTGTTTCACTAATCTACAGTAAAGGTGTTAACGAAAGTATATTATGTTTTGCACTTTTATGTTACCATAGCATCCAAGTTCTTTGCATTGCCCTCTTGTTGATAAAACTGGCCGTGACTATCGTAAACGTTTCCTTGCCCGGTGACACTCTCCCCCGCAGGCGACAACCGGACGATCCTGCGGTTCGAGGCCGCCTGGGACTCGTCCCTGCACAACTCACCACTACTGAACCGAGTCACACCGTACGGCGAGCTCGTCTACATGACCATCTCGGCGTACCTGGAGGTAGTTCAAGACGTGTGGCGCTGCGGATAATACTGCTGGTTATATGCAGTTATGATGTACCTTTTTATGTTTTCATCTTATTTCATAAGATGTCCTAAGGTTGCTTAAAAACGAACTTAAAGCCAAAAACATGTATCATCTAAGTTGTATTGACTTCGCTGTTAAGCAGTACACATAGACATAATTATTTTACCAGTTGTAATGGCACATTTCGCAGCGTGTATTCTGATCACCACTTCACACCCCAGCTGACCCTCTGCCCCGCGCCGTCCTGCCCCGCGGCAGCTGTCTTCCTGTGTGCAGCCGGCCATCATCACGAAGGACCTCTGCATGACGGTGTACGGCCGACACGCGCGGACCTGCACCGCGAACCTTCCGTCACCTTACTGCTGGGCAGCGGTCAGGGCGGCGACGCCAACCGGGATGACGGCCGTCTACGAGCTGAGCAGCCGGCGATCAGCAGAGAGCACAGGTAGGCTGGGTAGGTGTGGCAAGTGGCAAGAGAGTGTTTGTTTTATCTGTGAGCAAACTTTATCTGTCGGCAAGGTCTCTTAACGATATTTTTAACTTAAGTTCGACGATTTGTTTCCGTTCTCGAAAGCTTTATTGCACTGACATTTATAACTATGACCCCCTCCGTCCGGGAAGAGAGTTGATGTCTGCAAAAAACAACTGACTACAGTCGTCCCATACCTCATCGCGTAGGCGTCTGGGCTATCACGCACCCCTCCGTCCCCTCAGGAGCCAGTCGGCGCCAGCGGCGCGTGCTCGACACCAGCGCCACCTACGTGCGTGGTGAGGAGAACCTGGAGGGCTGGCGGCCGCGCGGCGACAGTCTCCTGTTCGAGCACCAGTGGGAGCTGGAGAAGCTGACCCGGCTGCAAGAGGTCGGCAGGGTCAGACACTTGCTGATGCTGCGGGAGAAACTCGGTCTCGATGGAGGAGGTCTGCCCCTGCAAGAGATCAGCAAACTGGAGAAGGTGAGATGGCGTCTCTGGAATGCACCAGAATCCCCGCACAAGGCCCCTGGAAGACCCATGGACGGCTGCGTCAGACCAAGGCAGAGGCAGACCCACTTCCCACTTGTGTCTTCCCAAAGCCCGAATGTGCGTGCTTGCCGCATGTAAAAAAGCTTTTTGTGGTACAAATAAATCATTTGAGATACTCACGATCAATATCAGGTCAGCTTCATCCTAACATCAAAACAAATGTGTAGTAACTAGTAGCCAACAAGACGGCTAGACAATTATCCGTTGCTACAATAATACCAACACAGTATGAGTATGTGCAAAAATAACCTTTCTACACCAACACAGTAGTTTGATTTGCTCGTCGCACAGGCACTGGCGTATTTGTGGCCCTCTTACCTGACCGGCGATGTCTGTAAGTGCGCGTCCTTGCGAGCTTGTGCGTGCGCGTGTGTGTGCGTGGCTGTGCGGGTGTATGTTTGGGTCCATGTGTCGTGCTGTCACCCTCACCCGTGCCGTGTCGCCGCGCGTCCTGGCAGTGTGCCTCCCCACAGGACGAGTGTAACCAGGTGGCCAAGGCGGTGGGAGAGGGCCGCTCCCCGGGCCCACTGAGGTCGACACCACCACCAGTCGGGCCGCCGGCCGCAGAGCTACAGACCCGAACGCTGACGGACCGGGAACGCTATCTGGCTACCAAGTACATGAACCTCATCCTGGGACGCACAGAAAAGGTAACTGGCAAATACAGCGCTAAGACTGCTCATGAGTTTGCTATATTTAATTCCGTTGCCTTGGTACCTACTAGTCAAGGCCACCTGTGCTGAATTATTATAGTCGGTGCGACATACTGTGTGCATGCGATACGATCATCTTCATGTTATGTACAAGTGTGTGTGCATTGCAATTTGTTGACGTTGCGCTACCGAGCGTATGAAATGCACCGTATGTCCATTAAGTATCCTGCTTCCCAAGGTCTGTTGTCTACATTTGACTTTTTGCAGGACGTCTCGGAGTCGTCGACTGTCTTCAATGGCAGTCATGAGTCCATGATGGAGTCCTCTTCAGACATCACAGACGTCTCGTCAATGGCCTCGTAAGCTAAGGAAATCAGAACCGTATGCTCTTCTAACGTTTAGAGCACCGGCACCGGCACAAATATTTTCGTCATATGTTGAGTGTACTTATTCATTATTAGCAATAGTAATTACTGTTTTGATAACTGCGTAAAACTAAAAAATAATTTGATAATTTCAAACAATACCTGCAACAAGTTGCCTTCCTTACATTCATCGGTTGTCTTTGTTAGATTACCCTGCTCCCACTTCCCACCCAACGTAATCAATATCGATTCCCCTCCTTTTTCTCATATCTCCCCATATCCTCGCCTACTGTTAGTCTGCTCTGACAGTCTGACGTTACTCTAGGTCTCTGAACCCGTCATCCATAAGAAAAAGTGAAAATGTTCACCGCAACGCACTGTGGCACAGTATAATCAACCGCATCTTCCCATCCGCAGAAAGCAGCCTGTGACTTATGCTGTGCCGCATCACACATGTGTAATGCGGTACAGTATATCATACTCCGTGCCCGCTCCGTTTGTGCCGCAGGTCCCTGAGTCCGTCGCCTTCTCTGCTGCCGGACACCCACCCCGGCGTGGTGCGGGGCCCGAGTGAGCCGCGTCTCGTGCAGCTCCCGCCGCCGCTCTACTGCGCGGAACTAGAGGAGATCAGGGTGTCGCCCGCTGTCAGCCGCCGCGGCCCGCTGCAGGTGTTCGAGGAGCACACACAGACCTGGCTCAAACGCTGGCTGGTACGTCAATGGGATGGACTCCGACATTCCCAGGTCTGGCTCAAACGCTGGCCGGTAGGTCAAATAACCCGGGCTGAAACACGCCCAGACGTGGCTAAAATGTTTGCGGGCACTGGTAGCCTGTTATTGGTAAACACATGCAATTATAAGGCCGAGCAAGTGATGGTATCTCCTGCTGCTGTTACCTCGAGCGGCACCTGAAGCCTGTGACAAGATCACTCCCAATCGTGTCCTGTATTCTAGTGGCTGGCACACAGCCGCACACTGCCGCTCAGTCAGAAGCAGACTCAGTCGGCGGACCTTGAGGGGCCTTTCAGTTCACAATGTGTCGCAGTAGCTAGTGTGCTGCATTGGACCTGCTCTCTACACTCATCTCTTGTCAGATGTCCCTCGCCACACGTCTGTGTCTGTGTTACAATGTGACTACTGACCCATCACCGCTGGCTCGCAGGTGGTTCGGCGGCCGTACGTGTTCCTGTACCGAGACGCCAAAGATTCGGTGGAGAGGAGCCACATCAACCTGGCGCGCTCTCAGATCGAGTACAGCGATGAGGACCCGCACAATACACCTGACTCGTTCAGGTAGGACCCGCACAATACACCTGACTCGTTCAGGTAGAACCCGCACAATACACTTGACTCGCTCAGGTAGGACCCGAACAATACACCTGACTCGTTCAGGTAGGATCCACACAATACGCCTAACTCGTTCAGGTAGGACCTGCACAATACACCTGACTCGTTCAGGTAGGACCCGCACAATACACCTGACTCGTTCAGGTAGGACCCGCACAATAAGCCTGACTCGTTCAGGTATGACCCGCACAATACGATTAACTCGTTCAGGTAGGACCCACACAATACGCCTGACTCGTTCAGGTAGGATCCACACAATACGCCTAACTCGTTCAGGTAGGACCCGCACAACCTACACCTGACTCGTTCAGGTAGGACTCGCACAATACACCTGACTCGTTCAGGTAGGACCCACACAACACGCGGCAACCGTTCAGGCTAGAACTAGGTACACTCGGCAAGGTTAGGGGTGGAAGCTAATCCGGTCTGTTCCCTAAACATGTGATCCTATAGTTGTTTGTCTGTTTGCTTTTTTTGCTCATCTCAGCCACTGTCGCTCAATTATTAAGCTCCGTAACCCACGATATCACTACAAGCTGCCTACCATAAGTCAACACATACTTCAGAATGAAGCATCGTGCTTATGTAAATACTCCTGGCAGTTGAGACCCAGCAGCTGTGACAATGCGGCTGTGTGATTTCAGAGTTGTGACCCAGCACCGTACCTACCTGTTACGGTCAGTTGCCAAGGACCCGGCCGGTGATCTGTATGAGTGGCTGTACGCCATGAACCCCCTGCTGGCGGGGCAGATCAGGTCAGTGACGATGCATAGATATCGTAATGACATCGGTTTTGGTAGAGACTAACACACTTCAGTGTCGATGTATACACATCGTAATGATATCGGTAGAGACTAACACTAGAGCATGACGGCCATAGAATCACTTCGCCGTCTCTCGTTGACTAGCCGTATCGTGAAGCAGGGTTCAGACTTCAGACCCAGTGACAGTAACACTTCGCTAAGCGTTGTAGCAGTGTAGCAATGCAGCCGTGTAGCACTGTAGCACTATTTATCTATGTATTTAGTCGTACAACGACATCCACAATACAGCAGTCTGGCTTTCCGTTGCAGGTCGACACAGAGCCGTCGCCGTCACATCTCTGGCTCCCGAGCCGTGCCTGTGTATCAATGAGCTGCTCCGCTCACGCTGAACACTGTCCGGAGTAACCCAACACGCTCCTCTCCGGTCTCCGGAGGACCAAAACACAGGCTCCGTGCGGTCTCCACATGGAACCCACTCCGGGTCGGACTCTGCGCAGCTTCCACCTAACCAGGCTCAGTCTCCCGACCGCGTTTCCAGACCGGAGGAAGCACGCCAACCGGACCCTGCGCGACCGGACCCGGCCTGATCCCACCCGCGCCTCCTTCACTGCTCCCTGCTTCTTGTCTGTGCTTTGCTGTCCGGCCGCGGTTGACGGGTGATACTCGCCTGCTGATCGCTCAGTGCCGTGCCCCTGTGTGCCATAGTCCAGCCCGAACCACGCTCGAAGCCCCAGGAGTGGTGGTGTCGGGGCCAGGCAGCACGGTTCCCTGTAGCAGTAGTAGACTGTAGCGCGAAAGGTTCACTTCCCGGTGTGATCGCGGTATATGTGGTGCAGAGAGTGCTCGTGTGTGACGCTTGCCCACCTATCGCGGTACTCTCCGATTTTGCCTTACGCTTGGTGTAGTTTCGGTCACCTAAACCTGGGCTGGGGGAGGGTAGAGGCGAGGAAGGCAAACGTAGCCGATCTGACGACTTGTCCGGGCGCCTCCACGGGCAGTCCGGTTCTTCACGCGTGTGGTTGTGTTGATATGTGTACTGTTCCTGAGTGGGCAGACGGCCACCAGTGGCGGCGGTGGAAGTAGTTCCCCGGTGACTCCGGCAATCAGTATTGCCTTCGTCGTCTCTATTTTGAGTAGGATGCTCGAGTGAGTTGTATCTGAGCAAGATGAGTTGACCGCAGCGCGAGTGATAAGCACCACATGCACACCGCACCTGCGGATGCCAATCTCAAGTCGTGGTGTAAGGAGTACGCGCGATGCTAGTACCATGGTTGTGATCGTGGTGCGTGTAAGGAGAGGCCGTTTTCGGCACGGCGAGTGGTGATACGAGACATATGCTTGGGCACAGCACAAATGCAGGTTGGGATGCTTATTTAGGTTGTAAGTGGCTAAGGAGAAATGTACCAACGGGAAATCTGGATAGGTATTGTAGATACTAGTCAGGCATTCTAGTCATTGACAAGGAACTTCATAAACGCACATGATTGTGTCATATAACATATATTATATATATATATACTATATATATATATTATAATATATATATATATATATATATAATATATATATAATATATTACACGGGCGTTTACCTCAGCTAGTTGTCAAAGTTTACTGTTCTCGATCGTAGCATGACTGTATTAATGTTCACACGGAATGTCACGAAACAAGAAGTCGTAACATTTTTGTTTTCTCTCTCTCTCTATCGCGAAACGAGTAAAACTTACCCAATGAAAATGAGACGTGGAGTGCGTGATAATAAGTGTTAAATTGTGTGGGACAGTTTCTATTTTCATGCGGCATTTGATCATCATTTGGAGAATGACGGCAAAACGTAACTCAAGTTAATGATTAACTTAAACATCTGCCTTAAAGTGATCGGTACTATACTATACTATATTATCCGACGTCGAGCATCAAACCAGGTGCCAAACATACGGAGGCACCGTTCTGCGTGCGGTCGTGTGCCAGTGCATGTGAGATGCAGCCCCGCCCCCTGTATCTCTGCGGTCCGGATACCAATGTGGACAGACAGCAGACAGCAGAACGACTCTCATGTCACCTCGCATTCCAAACGACACTTCTGACCAACATTACGACTGGAAGCGACCATTCCGAATACTTGGACCACATAACCCTGCATGCACCAGAGTCGTTTACCTACCTATCTTAGTTTTAATTTAAGTGTTCTATGTCATTATTGCTTTAAGTCACCATGCTGGGATACGTTTCACAGTGATTCGTTGGGAATTTAGATCCCTGCTGGCTTAGACTCATTTATATCTTCGATTGTGAAACAGTGAGCCAATTGCTCGATATCTTCTGCATTCAATGTGAAATCGTAACGACTCTAGACTTCAAAAAGCCGGTCTTTCGATGCTTAGCGACGCCTCATTGTGTCAGAATGACCCCGATGACACACTGAGTGCAAGTGCAGATTGCTGAATGTTGAGTGCATTTTCCACGAACAGTAAGTATTCTCATGCAACGTGCGACACTGGTTGGCTACCGATGTGCCGTCTTCGACTGCGAACAGTTCTCAATGTGATTCGAAATATAACCTCTGGCATGCGTGGGCTATAAATAGCTTGGCTATACCGCAAATATATCCGTGGAACTATCTGAGCCGTGTTTGTGGATGACCGATGGCTGACGATCACTGCTGGTTACCATGGTTACCAGTGTGCTAAGTCAGATCATGCTGATTGTCACCAAGTGTTTTTTCACTAGAACTGAAGCTTACCGAGCGGATGAAGTAACGACCAAGGCACGTGGGATCAACGACTGATGCCCGAGGAGGGGACCTGAGTCCCTAGGGGAAGGGAGGGGAGGGGGGGGGCGATGCCCGACCGAGACCCGAACCATCAGCAGCCAGGACCAGTCTTTTTATATGGTTCTCTGGTATATCTTCCTTAAAAAATACCATTCGATTTTGTTTTCGTTTTTTACATTTTATGGGTCAAAAACCACAAATTCAACAAACAAGAGACAACCATGTTATAGCCCATGGCATTTGATATCTTAAGCCGAATTGTATTATTTTTATTAATATATGTTTTTTACGGTCTGTAAAAGTTAAACTGATTTTTTGTGTCAAAATCGTGTGGTAGAAAACGTCACTAGATTCGCTACATCTAAAAAAATCAACTAAACTGCTTCATTGTTTACCCAGAGAGACGCCAATTTTATTTATTGAGAGGTGTACTTTGAGTTTCAAGTTTGAAAGCTCAACAGTTTTTTATAGTTATTTCCGAAAGTACTGTGAGGGGCGTTAAACCACCCCCCCCCCCCTCCTGGTTAAATTCCAATCAATGATCGCGGCAAGACGCGCCAGGCGGCATTCGAAAGCACTTCAATATATAGAATATCAAAGCACACTCTAAAATTTAAAATTTGAATCACATGTCAGGTCAGTAGGTTCAAAGATCAAAATCGATGATAGTTTTAGTTTATGATGATACCTACTTCCATCCAAAGCCTTTAATTCAACCAGGATCACTCAAAGTGCTTGTTAAAGGTATGATACATTCCCGCCATGATCGAAAGCTGAATTATTGGCGAAGATTAAAGTCAAGTCAGGTCACAAAAGGGTCACTATACGCTAAATATCTACGAAAGTGCATGCAACATATGTTTTTATAGATCATTTGCGCGTAAAAGGTGATAATGATACTCATGTTACCACCAACTTAATGCAAATGTAAATGTCAAGCTAAGGCCAAAGTGCGCAAGGAATGCCGCCAAAACTCAACTGACTGCTTTTTTATCTTGTCAAAATCTCAACCGCTTGGCGCCAGTCTCAGTACAAATCGACGATACTGTTCATCGTCGAAAGCATTACAGTTAAGAACCTTGGGTGTCACATTTGACCGTCACATGTCCATTTGACAAGCATATTGACCATGTGGTGAGGCGATGCTCGGGTACAATTGTTGTCGCTGTGCCACGCCAAACATGGTTTGCCGGCTGAGGTGCTGTCTCGTATAGTGGACCGACTTGTCATGTCGTCAATCTGCTACTGTGTGTCTGTGTATGGGGCAACCAGGTGGGCGGCTGGTCCCAGAGAATCCAAGAAATGTATCAGCTTCTGTGCCAGAGTTCTATCTGGAAAACGTAAATATGACCTACATCAGTGGCACTCCTCAAACCTCTGAGCTGGACTGTCCGCTGGTCAGCTCCATCAAGTACTACACTGCGATGGCGCTGCGCCTGGTTGACTGACGCATCCGAGCCTGAGGCCCTGGCCGCGCTGTTTGTGCGGGAACCAAGACGTGCACGCGCGAAGCACCAGAGCCGGCATGGTCAGTTCCACCTCACCACGTATTAAGACCGAGAATAAACGAAAGTGATTCGCTTACAGGGCAGCTGCTCTGTTTAACGTGCTTCCAGCAGATGTCCACGATCACCATGGTGGCAGAAAAGCATTTGGAAGGGAGCTAAAACAACACATGTTGAGTGCTGATTGATAGCATTGATGCATTTTTAATAATATCTCGACAACGCTGTGACCGTGGATGTGACGCGTGTGGTGTGTGCATTTGTAGGCATTCCCTTATCCACTTAAGTCATTTTCTGTCTTGCAGTATTGGACGAAACTTTTTATGGACATTTTTACAATATATATGTTTGATATGTTCAATAAATAAACAAAACAAAAAATTGAGAAAATTGAAAATTGATAAATATTAATAAAAAGCATGTTTCTGGATATTTTTGTCTCAGAAGTACAATGCTGTCATTTATTTGTCTGTATTTGGTCAATGAAAGCCAAAACAAGTAATTTTACAATTTAAATTCATGAGTTAGGTACCAGCACTGTAAATGCGATCACTCTGTCAAACATGATGATATAATTTTGACATTTAGTTAAGTAGTTGTTCGCATGTAGTTTCCTGAAATATTTTCCCAAGTTTCTCCTAGTTTCCTGACGTTTTTCTATATTTGTGAATTTTTAGGGGGGTCATTAAAAAGGGGGTCAAAAACCAAACATTTCAAAAATCCGAGAAAACCATTTTGTAACCCGTATTATTTGCAATATTTATATGTTTTTGCATTGCATTTTGCTTGATACATTGCCTTTGTAAGGTCTTTTTAAAGTTCAGCTAATTTGTGTGTGAAAATAGTATGTAGTGACTTCGCTAAATTCGCTATATCTCTCAAATTTATCGATGACATTGCTGCATTTTGACACAGAATATGTGAAACTAATGTTTAAGAAGGTTCTTGAAGTTTGACGTTGATGACAGTAATAGTTTTGGAGTTATTACGGAAACTCGTCAGGGGGCGTCAAACGCCCCCCAGTCAATACCAGGTTAATAGGTTTCGCGAGGCTGAATCCTCTTTTACACCCACTGTGCAATGCTATCTTTATATGTTTTTAATTCATTCTTTCCATGCAACACCATAGGCCTCATGTAAAAATGTAACATTATTGGTAGGGCCCTGGTCTCTGGGCCCCTAGCCCTACCAGGCCTATAGATAGAAACGACACTCATGGTTATGACTGTTACCAGGAGCTAGCCGTTTGTTTTTGTTTTATTTGGGGAGGGGGAATCTAGTGGCGTATTTCCAAAAAAAAATATACGCGTGGGGGGTGGGGTAAAAAGCCATCAGCCGTCAGCGATAAATTTGTTGACAGAGGGGGTAGGGGCGCGTCTTCAGCCCGTCTGCAACTGTGCGCAGGGGCGTCGCCGATAATTTTGTAGTGAGGGGTCGGCTGAAAAGACGAAAAAGATGTTCCTACCCCATTTTCTGCCTGTATGAAAACCCTATTAGCATTTTTAATGTGGATTTTCCTGTTGAAGTACCTTTAGGTAGGTACATCATGCAGGAGCGGATCCAGCCATTCAGTTTTTTTTTGGGGGGGTGGGAGGAGGTGAGAAGGGGTGGAGGTCGGGGAGAGGGGGGAGTGGAATCTTTTTGTGCCAAAAAGGTACGCCCATTTTTTCTGCGGATTCAGTCTTTGGCATTTGAGGTTAAAAAATATCGTGAAAAAACACCTTTTATGGGGGACAAACGGGGAAAAATCACTTAAAACACACAGAACACTATTTCCGTAGCATTTACACACGTAATTAATAATAACGTTTATCTCATACCAACTCGCAGGGGCGTCACCGATAATTCTTGAGAGGGTCGGCTGAAATGACGAAAAAATGTGTATCCGTTTTGTCTGCGTATATGCCTTTGCA
>VOPJ01012934.1:0-15625 GCA_014673585.1 Semibalanus balanoides | reverse complement strand
TATCTGTGTAAGTAACTATTGAAGAACTAAAAAAAAGGACTGATGAAGACCTCAGTAAATCTAGCTTACTACTTAATGAAAGTCTGTCCTGTCTGTCCGTTCGTCATCCAACTTTTTCCTTATACCTATTATAAGTACGCAAAGTTATGTAGTTTCGACACATTAGCATTGAATTGTATCTACAAAATCATTTTGCAGATCGCATGACAACATGTGTGTATATTATTCTGCTCCCTACATTTCCCAACATCAAATCGTCCTCCTACAAGTAAAGATAATGTCTGACTGTGTTAGAAAAAATAACACGACACAACTTTCACCGATAATACCGCCGTCCGCCCTCTGATGAGCGGAACTTGAACTATACGCAACCAACGAGGCACAGTTGGGCGTCAGATGCATTTTAAGATTCAAGGTCTTCAGATGAAATTGCCAAATTTTGACTTTAGGGGACAAGTCATTATGTCATCGTATTTGTTGTTTCTTCCTCTCTCTAATGATATATAGTTTTTCTCTTATCTGTCTTTTTATCTTGCAGATATAATGACAAACATAGTTGGATGTTTGACCTTGACTGTATTTGCGCTGTCCTGTTTCTTGTGACCCCGTAACCTGACGTCCATACAAATTAAAAAGAAAACTAAATCGGCACCCAAAATAACTCCATACACCACTTTAGAGCGAAATCGGAGGGTGTGTGGTATACATTTTCACTCTTACCTTGGTGATTTATCCTGGAATTGCCCTATGACAAATGCTGCCTCTGGTAGTTCCATGGATCTGGGAGAATATATTTATTTTTGGACCCCGAAAATTCTTCTTTGTTTAAAAATTGGGGCCAAGGGACAAAAATACGTAAATTTTGGGTGTTTTTGAAAGGTCATTGCGGCAATATAGTTCGACCGATTTTCAAGCCCAAAACGTTTTTAAGCTTCCAATGCACTGGGCTTTCACATATAAAAAGGACAAGTACCAAAATCAAAAATTATATGCGTATTCAGGGGATGTTAAATCGGGGGATTTTCTTATAGCAAATATGCGCTGCTCGTGATTGTTTGGGACGATATGAACGTAACATGTGGTATTTTTGCTGACATTTGTTAAATATAATATATTGCGCATAGGCGGATCCAGGTAAACATCGTGGGGGCACCATGTGCGTAACGTCTTTTATCATCTTACTAATTTTAAGTTCGACCTAATTTGACTGTGGGTATCACCTCCCATTTTATGTACCTGAGTGCGCCTCTGCTCCTAAATATGTACAGTCCAAGTATTTGTTTATGTATATTCCAGTGACATCGTTCCCGACCCACTTATTGCACCGCAAATTACGAAGGAAGTATGCGCCGCACAACTGCATTCGTAACTGCCTTCCCAAAACATGAGCCTGGCACCGCCTCTGCTTAGCCATTTGTTTTTTTTCTTCAAAATTTTGACACAAGACGCGTTATTCAATTCTAGGTAAAGTTTCAAAGTTTTAAAACGCTAGGCCTATCGGTTTAGAAGCGGCAAACGAAAAACTACTGGGGTCAGAATCTGCCCCCGCAAGGAATAGGGTTAGTAGATCTACTAGATAGGCTTATGAAGGGTCATTTATCTTTTATTTGACGAATGGTTGGCAGCCATCAGTCAAACAAATTAAGTAAAAATGTATAAATAAAGTAAAAATATATAAATCAATGTTTCGTATTACATTATGTGAGCTAGCAGCGCTTCGAGCTTCCCTTTGCTCCAATCGAGGCCTGCGCCATCTACGTTTTCAATGCTGTCCTGCGAATCTTTTCTTCCTGGGCTGGATATTTTTTTTAGTGGGAATATACAGCTGTTATCTCAGACGTTGAGTGGCGCGCAGATGAGCCGTGCCAGGTTTGCTCCTGATATCCTATCTCGCAGATTTCACTTCAAGGTCGGTCACCTTTCGTTTATCATCGGCGCTCGGACGTCTCGGCGTTTATCATCGGCGCTCGGACGTCTCGGCTTCAAAGGCGGATCCAGAACGGGTAGTTTGGGGGGTAGCGGCGGCCAATAATGATAATATATGCCAATAATGATAATGATAATATAGTAATATGTTACTTAATTTCTTGCTTCTCTTCATCATCTCTGAGCTTTTTCTCTTTTTTTCAAGGTGAACTATTCCCTTTAAGTCTTAGTCAAGTTAAGTAGAGGGAAATCTTAGTCATAAAGTCAATTCAGAAAACTTATCGGATTTATTTTCCTTATGCATTGATGGATGATTTAAACCAAACTTTCCTTTGTAAAAGTTGCTTAGATATTCTTCTGTATCAGGAAATGTGTCGATTTTGCGACGATTTCAGGTGGTTTGGGGACACAGCCTCTTTGCCCCCTCCCCCTGAATCCGCCCATGCTCGGCTTGCAGTCGGTTTATTTCGTCTGTTCTGGGAAGGCTACGTCACGCGCTACTTGCATTGCAAGGCCATGCAAGTAGCGCATATATTTCAGCCCGGACCATGGCTTAAATATATTTGTGTATTAATTTAGTCCGAGTTTTGGATTGTGTGATTTCCTTTCGCCATGAGTGACATTTCGTGTGAGTGACATTTCGCCATGAGTGTTACTTTGTATGCGGTTGGTGTGGAAAATTCACATCAACTTCTTGTAGGAGATACAATTTTGACCTTTCAAAGGGCTTTTTGGGTCCGTGTGTACATTTAGACCGTCCTCTGCTATATAATTATTCATTTTTGCACCATTTAGCCCACGAGTCACGGGGGGGGGGCTTTTTTAGCCCACCCCCCTGAGGAATATCTGGAATATAGCACGAAGTAATGCAGCTATCAACGCCAAACTTCTAGTACCTGACCGGGCATCTTTTTCACACCCTTTGCACATTTTTTTTTTTAATTTCGTCAGATTTTTTTAGATAAAGCTAAGTTAGTAACGTCACTACACACGATTTTGACACAAAATTAAATCCTAAAACGTGAGAAGATATAAAATGTCAAGGGCTACAACATGACAATCTCGATTTTTTAGAAAAAAGTGATTTTTGACCCCCCAAATTTTCAAAAAATTACTTTTTTGGAAAAAATGACCAAAAAATCAAAACTTTTCAAGATATTTAAAAAATCAGAATATATGTACAATAACTATACATATTCAACCACTATACCAAATTTCAAAATTATATCTGTTTTTTTGACTGAGTGATGCATCTAAGGTATGAGTAACTCGTGACGTCAAATTTTGAAATTTCATTTTTTGTCCCTTTTTGACCAGGTACAGACAAATAAAGAGCAGCACTGTATTACTGAGGGAAAACTGGTTTCTAAAAATGTATTGATTTATTGTATTATTCAATTTCAAATTTTGACCTTTCGTGACATTAATTTGACCTTTACTTGACCTTTTCTTCACGTACATTAAGTCAGGTGGTAAAATGAGTATCATTCTACACGTAAAATAGTATGTAAAACATGTGTTGCATGACTTTCGTATAATTTTTGGCATAGTTGACCTTAGTTGTGACCCTGACCTTACCTTGACATTCTTAACAAAAATCCCTCATTAGCCTAATTCTGGGATGTGTCTCATACCTTTGAGAGCACTTGGGTGATAGGTTGCATCCAAATGCTTGAATGGAAAACATTGGTCATATAAACTAATGTAAACTAGACGGCTAGATTTGACCTTATTGACCTGACCCCCCCCACCAAACCCACACCACACCCACAACCCCATGTGGCGACGTCACCACTGACTCTAGGGGCAACACAAATTTATTTTTCGTCGATGAACTTCCCTGGCTATCGAATTGCCGTTTGATTCAGCGCGATCGGATATTGTTGGTTCCGAGATACAGGGGGGCTAAAAAACCTCCCCCCCCAGTGACTCGTGTTACAGAAAATACCCCAGTGACTGCCGGGTTAAAAGAAGAGTGGACGAGATTCGGGCAATCAATCAAAAGGGAAAAAATATGACATCAATGACAATCCACACCAACTTTGAAAACGTTTCTACAACCATGCCTGAGGGTGTAAAAAATACTCGACTAGTGGCATTTCCATTCCGTCAAATCTCCTGTTGTGATCCACAGGTACAGGTTCCCATGAGTGGTCCAGTGACCCATGCAACATTCTCCTATTTTCGACGGGAGGCCAATGAGGAAGATTCGAAGGTATAAGTTGAATCGCTCAAAATATCCAAAGTAATTTTGCATTTTTGTCGCAGTGACACTTCTATAACCTGTTCAAATTTATACCCCGGTGATAATCATATTTTACGATTCTCGGATATTTTCCAATTGTTGTTGTGTTGTTTGTTGTCATGTTGTGCTATCAACAGATCACGACTACCTAAGATTGATAGCAGGTGACACAGGTTTTTCGACGGTAGCGGAAAAAGTGGCGGCCGCCGTTTTTGGCACAGCTGTTTGGACATCAGTTACCCACATTTTGTAAAAGTTTTGACGCCAGGTCATCTCAGCTCAGGTCAAAAGGTCACGTCAAGGGACCTTACTTCCAAAAATGTTTGCGGTCGTCCCAAAGCCACAGTCTTTGTCCGATATATTTGAAACTTGCAGGATTTCATAAGGTCATAACTACCTACAGTTATTTTATCTCTGATATTTTGTATCGGTGACCTAAGGTCATGTCTATTCCCTGACCTCAAAAGATAAGTGAACGGGAAAATATACAAACGCTTCCTTTTCAGCGAATATGCGTTGAATCAGACCAATTATTTCAGAATCATGTTATTTTAGTTAATTATTGATGACCCAGGTGCCCAATTGTTGCCTAGTGACCTCTGCAAGGTCAGCTGAGTTCATCAGTATTTTGTTTGCTAATAACTATTGATAGAATAAAGATAGAGACCTGCTGATGGCGCCAATGTATTTGTCACGTCGCCCCATATGCATGCAACATGATTTACTTGTGTCACCAAATGACCTTGACCTGAGGTTAAATTTTGGAAATGACAGCCAGGTCAGCATTGTAATGTTTCAAAGCGCCTGGACTGTTTTGGTTGTTTTGCATGTTGAAGTGAAAAGGTGTCGCTGTAACGTGAGGAAACGTTCAAATCTGACTAAAGTTGGTGCCCAACTGCCCACCACTTGAATAGGAAACTCCACCCGCGTGCACTGTCTGAGTCAGGGTTCTGACGTCATGCGAATAAAAACAAATGCCTCAGCCAATCAGATTCGAAACTAGTCGCGTAAAGATCGCGCCCAAGCTGATTGGCACCCAACTCCAGCTGGAAGCTGATTGACTGATTGTAAAGCCTCTGCCCAGGCTATTTAAGCACCGCATTCTTTCGCAAGCACCGCATTCCTTCGCCAAAAATCAAATGTGTTCGGCTGGAGAGTCTTTTCAGTCAATAAAACTCGTAGATTGGGGTTTCCCAACACGGGCTACCAAACTGCTATCTCATTCCAAAACTTGAAAAACCACAGTTTGAGGTGAACTATTTGTTACGAGCGAGCAGCGAAGCGCGGGAGCGAGTCCTCATTGAATACCCGGATTTTGTACACATAGAAGCGGGCCGACCCGACCCGCCCGCCGGCCAGACCGCGACCGCTGGTTTCAGAAGCTATATTCTTTTGAATCCCGCATCCGATTGACAACGTTGTTTTCGCCATCTGATGCCCCATTCAATGACATTATGATTATTTACATTTTTTTTATCCATGTTGATGGTCAGCATGGCGCGTTGACACGTGCCGCCGCAGGGTGTCAGAAAGTATTATCCTGCTGATAGCTGAGAAACGGCTGGACCTATAAAGCTAAATTTGATGTGAGGCTGGAGACCACACACTGGCAATGTTGCACAGGTAAAACTCTGGGTCACACTGCACGTGCGCACGTGCACCCCTGTTCCGTCACGAAAATTACCTGCAAAAATCGTTGCAATACCGGACCTATATCTCGGCAACCAAAAGTCGTACGGACACGTCAAACACAGACGCGTAGGAGAAACGTTCCGCCGCGTATGCACTAATGTGTTCGATCAGCGGTGCGTGGAACCGTGCAAAGTTACTGGGCTATATAAGCGCAACATCATAGTATTATACGTCTTCACAATTTAAATCAGTGCTCAGCACCTATGCGGCGTGAAGCGCATGAAACCACACCACATCTGTGACCAATGTACGTCTCTAAAATGCATGCAAAAATTGAGGTTTTAATGCATATTTCGCTGTTAAAATCTGCTTGTTTGTAATATTTTATTAACGATTATATAAACATTATTTCATTACACCGCCGGTAGCTTCAAAACCAAAGGGTGCTAGATCGATTAAAAATGATGGGCTGTTATAAAAGCTCCATCAAAATCCTCTAATACCACCCAAATTAATTTTTTGCCCTACAAACATTGAAGCTTATAATTACAAATTAAAATAACGCTGGCAAAGCCCTATTTAGGTTCAAAAGTTATCGAATTTAGTTCGGAATCTATTTGCACGAGCGAAAAACAACACATAGCGAAAATAATTAAATGCATGCTTTGCACAAGACGAACCTCCGTTGGACGGGTTATACATTGACGTGGATTTATTCGGACTCGCTCGTCCTTCGCCGTTTAAGGCGTCTTACTGGTTTTAAAGCAGTGCGTAGATTCCACTGTTCGTTGCATTATGCATGTGTCCTTTGTGGTCATGGCCGTTCCCGCTCTGTCGGCGCCGAGGGTGGTGAAAGGGAATTAGATGGTTTGAACATTTTGGCAAACACGGTAATAATTCACTGGCCGTGGCTGTTCAGGCGCCATCGACGCTAGTGTCTTGTAAGGCTATCGCACAGCTGGCTGGGTCTCTGACATTTATTGCCAGATAACTAATGCAACGACCAACATTTTGACCGCTAACCAAATCGTTTTTATTACTCATAACTTTCGATGGGACGACGGACAGAGGGAAATCGCTATTTTTAGACATTGTCGATCCTAGGTCGATCGCTTATCTTGACCTGATGACTGAAAAATGGAACACTGTTAGCATCCCTCTCATTGACACGTCAAACACGCTGTTTACCGCATTGTCCTATGTTAGGTACTTGGTTTGTAAGTTGGCAGGGGCTGTCAGCCCCAACCCCCCGGGGGTAGGGCGAAGGTGAGAAAATGTTCCCATAGGGCATGGGTTAAACTCATACCCGGGTATCCACCTGGGTATGCCCAATGCCCATGTCCTTACAATGTTATGTTTGTCCACCTTGCCCATCTCAAACATCCAAGAGGGCGTTTTTTCCTCCGATTTAGCCTTAAGCCATTTAACCGCGAGGGGGCCCCACACCACCACCCATGAGCTTTTGGGCGCGCCCAATTTGGCAAAAAACGGACACAGCGTCCGTGGCATGAACTTTCCCCGCCCCGGCGCTCAATATAGTCTTCCTGACAACACGTATCTCAATCTCTTGATTCATAGCCTACATTTCGTCACGAGTGTTATACACTGCGCAGTGCGCGTTGAGCTGCGATTAGTCACCCCATGGCCCATATCAACAGCAGATATCCGCCGGGCCACTTACACAGAATGGATGTCTTCCGGATGATATTGCAAAAACATGCTAAAACAAGTCTTAGGGACTTAATATTATTTGTAATCGTACTCTTATGCTGACCAAAGCAGCACAAATACAAAAAAACTATAATCTATTTCATTTTTTCATAATATAAAAACGGTTTACGATTTCCACACACCTCTAGATAATATGGCAGCGATTGAGCGCCAAAATTAGCGCAGTTCAACATTCCGTATTTGTAAAACACACATGTGCAGGGAGCTACCTTAAAACCAATGTAAAGACTATCCGGATACTTCAAAAAACCTCGATTGGAAACAAACTGCATAATGCTGGAAAATTAAAATCCCTTTCGTAAAAAAACAAAAATTTCCTGGGCAAAGATGCCTATTTTTAATTAAATCAGGCATATAAACACATTGAAATGTTTTTTTCTGACATTTACACTTTGGGTAGAATGCTTGGAGCAAAAAAATTAAATAATTTCCATAGTTGCACAAAGGCATGCCAATTTATTTTGGATTTTGTACGTAGTGGTGGCGGACTCGTCAAGCTCATTGGCTGGAAGAAAACTGAACTTTGAACGACGATTCTGGGCCACTGGGCGCGAAAAAAAAAACGGACTTAATGGTGCTTATCAAATCCGGTTGTTCTTTAACATTTCAAATTTTACTTTGAACGGACAGTGTCCCTTTAAGGACATTCTGTTGCACTTGGTGGAGGCGGCAAAAGTCGGTCACTTTAGTGCGCTCCCAAGGGCTCTGTCACGGGGAGACGTTCCCCCCCACCCCATTCTTGAAGTCAAGGGGGGTAATATCCAATTGTCCTATGACAGGCACCACAGGGTTTGTTATGTGGGTTGTGGATGTTATATCTATGTATTATATTTTGTTTTACAGTCAGGAAATGTGGTATTTCTGGCAGATTTCGGGCGGCATGTGACCTTAGTTGTCCTTAAACCCCAATCATCATCATCAGTTGTTTGACTTTGAGTGAAGCCATGGCGCTGATATAGCCCCCCCCCCCCCAATCGTTTGGAAAAATTGACACCGCTGGTTCTAAACATAGTAATACAGTGACGGTGAAGTGGAAAAGGCAAAACAGAAATAGTCTTGATGTTCAAATTGAAACAGCAGCGCCACGGATGTACTACGCTAATAAATGAATAATTTATTTATAGCATAGCATAGCATAGCATAGCATTATATAAACAGGTGAACGAAGTCAGATGCACTGTAACGCCAGAAGTTTACCAACAGTTTGTGTTCAGTCGATGATAGAACACTGCTTCCGATGACGAACCGTTGTATATTCGTTATCGATGATGCTGTAGCGATGTGTTCCAGTGCATCCTCTGCTACAGCTGTCTGTCGTCGGCGGGGGAGGGGGCGGCTGACAGCACCGCGCACCTGTCACCAGCCCGGCCACTGCGTCCTGTACCCCCCCCCCCCCCTCCCAAACACACCGCTGCACTCCGGTGTCGCCGGACACAGCTGGGGGCCGTCATTGTGTTCCGCCGCTGCTGCCGCGTGGTCAGTCGGTATCACCCTGAACTGTACCATTGATTATTTAATTATATAATTCATGTCTCATAACTGTACCCTGCTGTGGCTGTAGCCGCTCTCTGACACCCGTCCTGTCTCTCTGTTCGTGCCCGGCCGCCAGGTGGATCGTCGGCTGCGCTGCGTCGTTTGCGGTATCGACAGCTTCCCGAGCTTCTCCTATTTTCACGCGCACCACCTGTACCACCACGTGGTGACGCGGCCGGCGCCCGTGGTCGTCCTGGAGCCGCTGGCCGCTGCGCCGTCGGCCGGGCTCCGGCTGACGCTGCGGCGCAACAGTAGCGAGCCGGCCTCCCAGTTCCAGGTGAGAACAGAGGTCCGGGGCTGCCCAGTTCCAGGTGAGAACAGAGGAACGGGGCTGCCCGGTTCCAGGTGAGCACAGAGGACCGGGACTGCCCAGTTCCAGGTGAGAACAGGACCGGGGCTGCCCAGTTCCAGATGAGAACAGAGGACCGGGGCTGCCTTTTGTTCCAGGTGAGAAACAGAAAGCGGTCCCGGGGCGCCAGTTTCCAGTGTAGAAAGAGACCGGGGCTGCCCCAGTCCAGTGAGAACAGAGGACCGGGCTTGCCCAGGTTCCAGGTGAGAACAGAGGAACCGGGGATGCCAGTTCCAGGTGAGAACAGAGGTCCGGGGCTGCCTAGTTCCAGGTGAGAACAGAGAGATGCAGTGTCTTAGGATTGCGTAATTTGGGTAGAAAATTACACCCTATCAATCAATACTATTTGACCACTCTTTTTCGTGAGTTTTACTGTGAATTTTCCACTCCTTGCTTTGGATAAATGGAACCCTGTTACTGATATATGGATGTAACGATATGGACAGCCTGTGAAGGGAAAAACAGGTGCAAATTGGCATAGGTAATAACTAATTCTGGTGAGTGGGTGATTGTTATAGTTTTATGCATGAGTGGCATTAATGATTCAGTTTATGAACGAGCCGAAGGCGAGTTCATACAACTAGAATCTTTAATGCCCACGAGTGCATAAAACGTTTAGCTGCATTGGCCGTTTCGAGCGATACAACTTTTTTCGAGTATAGATTTTCAAGTAGATACATTTATATTCTAATGAGCTCAATGCTAGGGTTCATTGACCTGGCTCAGCAGTGTAAAATTATCACTCCGGGAGTTGCTATTAACACTCCAGGTTAATACACGGCTAAAGTTAAGCACGTGGTCAATGGGAAATACTTATTCGGCCATGCACTAATTATTGATAAAGCATAGAACGTATATTTTTCTTGTTGAATTTTCCACTCCAGTTGCATATTTTTAGCCATAATTTTCCACTCCGCACCTCAGCTCCAAACCAATCCTAGGACCCTGGAGAGATGAGCCACCCAGTTCCAGGTGAGACGACCGGAACGGCCCAGTAGATGCCAGCTATCTGGTCTGATGGTGTGATACAAGGTTACTAGAACATAGTTTGATAGGCGAATCCATGACGCAGAGCGTTACCTGTTTGAAGACAGGAGAAAGTTAATTGCACGTGAATGCTTGTGAAGGGACTTTCGATCCGATTCACCTGCTACTGCTCTTATAATTTTGTCGGCAGTGATTACGAGCAAGCGCGAAGCGTTCGCTCATCCTTACCAGGGCCGTATACTAGTACTGGTCTTTACGTGGTATATGGGAAAATCTGAATATGAGCGGGCCTGCCCCGCCCGGCCCGTGGCAACGCTTTTGAGAAGCTAATGTCTCTGCAACCGCACTTCTGATTGCAAAGCAGTCTTCTTTGCTGAGCAGCCCCATCCAACCTACCCTGTTGAGACCAGTGCGACTCATGTGGATGACTACCACTGCTCGTGGCGCGTGCCACGTAAGGGGTGTTAAGTGTTGCTCGCAAAAAAAAACGCAACGGCTGGGTCGATTGTATGCAAATTTGGTGTGTGGTTAGGAACTCATGGGCAGCCACTTTCCCACAACTCAGGGATTTCCCACAACTCTGCACGTGCGCACGTGCACACCCCTATTCTATATCTCTGGAACGGCTGAACCTACATAATGTGTTTAAATTTGATGTGTGTTAAAGAACCTTTCAGCCGCCGTCTTTCCACAAGTCAGGAGTGAGGTGCCTCTGCACGTGCGCGGGGGAGTATTCTATATCTATATATACTATACCGTATATTTCGGTATAGTATATATACCGAAAATTATACTATATATATATATGGTACCGTATTCTATATCTCAGGAGCGACTGAGCCGATTGTGTTCAAATTCGGTGTGTGGTTAGTGACCTCTCAGCCGTCACTTTCCCACAAGTCAGAGGTGGGGTGCTTTTGCACCTACGCTCGTGTGCACCTTTTTTGTATCTCAGAAACAACTTGCCCGGTCGAGTTGAAATTCTTCATACATTTCCCTCGCGTCGCTGGTTCATCGCCAACTACAGCGCCCTACTGGTTTAACCCTGTTCCTTGCGTGCAGATTTCTGACTCCCCTTCCTTTCTTCCTCCCGCAGTTTTCCTTGCCGCCTCTCTAACCGTTAGGCGTCTAGCGTCTTGAAAACTTTCTGACTTTTCTTGAATTGAATTGCGCGTTTGTGTCCAAAATTTAGAGAAGAAAAAAACAAAAGGGCTAAGCAAAAAAAAAAGGGATGTGGTGCCCAGGCTCATGTTTTGGGTGAGGCAGTTACTAATGCAGTTGTGTAGCCGCATATCCCTCGTGTTTGCGTGCAATAAATGATCGGAACGATGTCGACTTGAATATTACATTCATAAAACCTTGGATTTGTACATCATTTTATCGGCAAAGCAATGCACTCAGGTGCATAAAATGGAAGGCGTTACCCACCGTCAAAATTAGGGTCCAACTTCAATTTAGTAAGATGATCAAAAGGCGTTACGCACATGGTGGCCCCCCCCCCCCCACGATATTTACCTGCGATCCGGCCTATGCGCATATATGATATAACAATTACAGCAAAAAATCCTAATGTGACGTTCATATTCGTCCCAAACAATCACGGAGCCGCGATATTGTTATTAAGAAAATCCCCCCATTTTTCCCCTGGATACGCCTATGATTTTTTGATTTGCGTACTGTCCTTTCGATATGTGAGCCCAGTAACATTGGGACGCTTCAAACACGTGGGCTTGAAAATCGGTCTTCCCCCTGCCCCCATTTTTGAACAAAAAAAGAAATGTCGTGGTCCAATAATAATTATATTTTGAACGGTGCATTGCATGGCGTTTTGTCCATCTCTGAATCGACCAGAGTGGTTTTCGAGATTCTGGGGGGAGAGAATCTGCCCCCCGCACGTTAACGTAATTTTCTAGCCGCCCCAAGAAATAGGGTTAACCCTGCCCGGGTAGGTGGTGGGATGTCACTCCCTGCGATTTTTTTCCGAAATCACTCGCGTAGATAATCAACCGAATCGGCGATCAAACTTTCATGTACCTTATTATGGACATGACACATACTTCGGTAAGGTATTTGTGTCAAATACTGAAAACCAAAACTTAACTTACTTCAACTAAAACAAAACTTACTGCAATTATTATCGGTAAATTTTATTTTCCAAATTTTCATGGACTTGCTGACCTATGACCTGTTTATCAAGGTTCATGTCAGGTGCAAATACTGGCGTCCCGTAGTGATCGATCCTTGTTACATGTGCCAGTTCCGAGTGTTTGTTGTTCAGCGGGCATATTGCAAAAGGTGTTGTCGAGGGTGACGGCGTTGGCTTCCGGCAGGATTGTGACATCGACTGACCTTTTCTGAGGCAACCGAGGTCAGCTTTGACCTCGATGACCTCAGAAATTACTTTTTTTTTTTGCTTTTGGTCGTACTAAGACAGTTTGTTGACGCTTGATTTTCAAAACTGGGATCATTTTACATAAATATATGTTCCACTGGGGTCATGCTCATCCAAAAATCAACCGAGGTCACTGACCTCTGATAACCTGACTTGAATTTTAGGAATTTTGCAGTTTAATGTCATTTTGTGACGCTGATTTCAAATTTGTCATGTTTAAACCCTCGCGTCTGACAGCCCCCCCAGAGGTTTTTCTTGAATAACTTTTTACACATGCTGTGCATCTTTCTGAAATTTACAGTAGCTGAGTTTACAACAATTGTACATATCCTGTCGAAATTTCGTTGAAATTGGTCTATTGGTTTCGGAAATAATGACTTTTTGATGACGTCATGTTCGGAAAAAACGATAAATGTCGGAAAAATCATAGAAAAAAGAGTTTTGCAGCAAATTGCAATCGGTAAACAAAAAAGACGTAAAATTACATTTGCAAAATATGGCAATTTCGGAATTTCAAAATTCGGGGTTTTTGACCCCCAAAAGTAATTTTTTAAATCCGACAAAATCAAAATTGTTTAAAATAATTTGAAAACTGGAATATATGTGATAAATTCTGCGTGGTATAAAAAATTAACCTAAACAAAATTACAAAGCAATATCTCTATTTTTGACTTTAGTGGTGGCTCTTAAGTATAAGAAACTTATACGCTTTTTATTACCTTTCTGTACCTTTGTTGACAGATGCGAACAAATAAATATTTGTCTGCTATTCAGGAGCCAAACTTGTCTAGGAACACGCCTTTTCTTATTTTGCATTTATCATTTTTCTGATTTAAGGTTTCTTTTCGCTTTTCTGGACGTGATCGAGTCGAGTTTTGTTTATGCTAATCGCCCCATAGCAATAGCATATATAGTGGACAATTTCCGTGACTAAGAGGTCATTAACTATCCCAGACCTTAAAAATCCGGTATATGGCTCTGATTGTTCAAAGGACCTAACAACTGACGCTAACCAAATAATTTTATTTGGCATAAATTTGATAATTTACGTCGGTCTGACAAAACATTATTTTGGACTTTAGGTCGATTTTGTCTTTTCACTTGAGCCTGGGGAAGGTCACCCGTTGACCTGAAACCCAAAAATGATATACCATCAGATTCCTCACATGACAGGCAACATGCTGTTTTTTTCGCATTGCTCTATGTTGCTTGGTTTGGAAGTTAGCAGGAGGGCCTGTTAGCCCCCCCCCTTAGGGTGAAGGTGAAAAACGCCCCCGTAGGGCGAGGGTTAAGCATACTAAGATGTTCATTCACCTTTTTGGCTCAATCCGTATTCGATTTTGACACATTTACTATTTGTGACATCTGGGTCATTGACATGACCTCTGAGGTCACCTATTGACCCAGGACCTTAAGATTTGGTACCAATGGCTTCCCCTCGTCATAATCAACACGCTCGGTTTTTAATCGAAGCTCTAGCTCAATTAGGGGCGAAACGTCAGGGGGTCTACTCCCCCCCCTACCAGGGCACGCAGTGGTAGGGCAAGCCCTACCCGGGCGAGGGTTAAGTAGAGAGGAAAAAATGTGTTGAAACGTCACTCAGCAAATGTTTGGGTTATGTCACATGGCGGTCTCTCCGTTTTTACGTGGGATCCCGGCAGGGAACTTGCCGACACTGCTGTGACGCTGTGACAAATGACCACAGGTGGCGTACTTATCACGTGGCAGGTGGCCTCGTGGCGCCGGCTGGTGGGTCTAAAACCCCACTTTGTACTGCCAAGGGCTGCGGTGTGTCTGGACATTTCGCCATAACGACATTTCGCCATTACGGAATGATAATCGCCATAATGATAATAACGGAATATGATAATAACGGAATGATATGACATAACGGAATGATAAACACGCACTGTCACATTCCCTTGCATCCATTATTTGCCTCGTGTTTCGTTTGAATACGACAACTGTTACGACATTTGGCTGTGAATGGTAAGCGTAAAGAACATCGCCGAATGTAGCATTGTAACTGGTGCGTGATCACTGATCACGGTCAGGTATCGGTAAATAGAAACGGACAATGCATATCGGAATACCCATTACCCAGCGGACGCGAAGGCCCGCGATGTTGAGGCGTGCCTGGTGGCCGAGCCTTTGCTTATTACGAGCGAGCGGGAAGCACTCGCTCGTATTTACGTGGTATATGGGAAAAATCTTATTATGAGCGACCCAACCTAACCCGACCCGACCCGACCCGACCCGACCCGACCCGACCCGACCCGACCCGACCCGACCCGACCCAACCCTACCCGACGGCCGACCCGACCCGACCCGACGCCGACCTCGACCCCGACCCGACCCGACCCGACCGCGCCCAACCCAACCAACTCCAACCAATTCCCGTGACGACGCTTTTGAGAAGCTTATATCTTTGCAACCACACGTCCGATGGACAAACGGGCTTCTTTGCTGAGTAGCCCCATCCAATCAATCCTGTTTTTTATCGGTATCGACTCTTGTGGGTGACTACCGCTGCGCGTGGCGCGTGCCGCGTGAGGGGTAGTCACCCTTCACGCGGTGTTTTAAGGTGTTTTGTCGCAAAAACTCCGCAGCGGCTGCGCTGATTGTGTTCGAATTTGGTGTGTGGTTAGGGACCCCTCAGCCACCGCTTTTTCACTAGTCAGGGGCAGTGTTGGATTTTGCCCGTTTGTTGGATTTTTATACTTCAAAAGAAGTTGTGCTACAAGAAATAAGTATGCTACAGAAAAAATATGTACCCTATTCTCTATATAAAAATGAATATCTGCTTACGACCGATCCCCCCCCCCCCCCC